>OMNW01008357.1:0-25847 GCA_900303245.1 Selene dorsalis
TTGATCTTCACTGCTTTGGGTCCCTGCGCCTTATTGCGCTCACATTCTTTATCTTTGCCATCGCTCTTTTCAGCCTCACCCCCGTATCCACTGTCCGTGTCTGTGTCATTCTCGTTAAGCTCCCCGCCTTGGGTCCTCTGGATGACCGGGACACAGTTGGCTTGGCTGTCAGCTTTCTGCCCATCCTGTGCGTCGCCGGCTGGTAGCTGGTGCTGGAGCAGCGGCGGCGGCGCGCCTGGCTGGAACTGCGCCAGCACCTTGTGAAGGTGGTTGATGAGTTGCGCGCACCTCTGCTCTCTCGTCGTCCAGTTCTCAAACTGACTCAGGTACTGCAGGACCTCTTTGGCACAGGCCTGGAACCCGGAGTGGAACGCGTCCAGATCTGCATGAATGGAAGATTTCATCGACCGGTCCCCTGCGAGAAATGCAGTTCAAAAAAGATTAACAGAGCATTACTCTGCGTATGAGCAGCACGTTTGCATGTCAGCATATTAACAAAGTGAACAGATCACCCTCTATGTAGGAATAACTTTTAATTTTCCGGTGCACTCTCAAGATGCGCATCATCCACTGCATACATTCTGCTGTTTGCAAACACATTTCCTCTATAGACAGTTCTAAACTTTAACAGCAACACACCAAGAGGCGCGTTTGCTTTCCACTCAAAACTTGTCTATTCATCTTACCATTCTGCAAAGCAATAATCTTTTGGTGCTGCTGCTCAGTGACAGCAGTCAATGCGTTTAAATGTTTCAATGTTAACTCCAGGACAACTGCTTTCTCCAGATGCCCGAGCGTCTATGGAGAAAAACAAAAAGGCACGGTTGGCTGTTTACGAGACACATCTGAGTCATGTAAAATCAAGATCGTTAAGCACGCGAAAAGTTTTTTTTTTTTTTTTGGTATGTCGTGATCTCACCGACAGCTTCAGATGTTCGGGTAACAAATCCTTCAGCTGCCCGATACATTCGTTGATTCTGTCTCTCCTCTTCTTCTCTATCAACCTGTGTGGTAACTTGTATGCGTCCTGCTGGCAAAAAACACACACAAGGGTTTAATTCAGACACTGGCAGCTGAAAGGAAAGTTTCAGTAAGAAAAACACATGAATGTTGGTTAATTAAGAAATAAACTAGATTTCGGGATTCCGCGCTCACCTTCCCACCATCCTCTCGTTTTATTCCTCGTTTGGATTTGCACATGTAGAGAGAGGGGTAATCCACCCTACAGTAAAGAGGAAAGTGTCCGATTATTCACCGGACTGTCAGAGCAGGTTATCAGAGATAGTTTGACAGAGTTTGCCAAAAGCGACACTCACCCTAAGAAATCTGCGTGCTCCATGAACTGCCTGTCCTGTAAATGCGGTATTCTTTCATCCATCACTTCTCCGCTGCTGATTATCCGCTCCTGAGCTTCTTTGGGGAATGTTTGTTATCCTACGATCCACACGGACGTGCTGACGAGGTGGGAGATGATGCACGGTGCGTGTCCTCCAGTGGAGCTGCGCTTCAGACTGATGTCTATAGTTGCCCGAGCAGCCACTTTGCAAAAAAAAAAAAAAAAAAAAAAAAAAAAAAGCCTGTCTGTGCTTGTGGTTAGAGCGCACGCGCGCCTCCGGTGGGGAACAGCTTCCGACTCACGTGTAGCCTGCACCAGCACAAAGTCCGGTAATTAGACCTGTTCCTACAGCGATGTAGACCAAACGACGCTGACCTGGTTGCTGAAACGTGATTCATGCGCAGAATGTAGCAGAGTAAGAGGCGTGAGGAGGGACAGACTAATAATCCGCGGAAGCGTGAGTTCACCACGGCTGCGATTTTGTCTGTGACTCGGTCTCCCAAAACTTCCCAGCTGGAGCTCGTGTTGCTGTAACAAGTGCGGGTGGATGAGTGACCGATCAGACAGCAGTTATAGGCTATCACTATTCTAAGCGGAAAAATCTAACATTATTAAGACCAAAAATAAACAAACAAACAAACAAACTCAACCCAAAACCAAAAGAACGGGTATGCAAATCCTAAGTGAACCCACACGGATCGAAAACATGAACCGACCTCTTTCTAATACTCAAGGTGTGTGTGTGTGTGTGTGTGTGCGTCAGTTTGTGTTGTTGCCCGGAGCAGGGCAGGATAACCTACTCATACGTCTCCAGTCGTTCAAAGCTGCGTTGTCAGTAACCATGGCACCGGCCCAGCTGTGTGCTCAAACACGTGCGTCTCTGTTCTTTATTAATCTCAACATGGGCGCTGCTCTCCCACCTTCATCTCAGTGCCTTAGTCTAATAATAAAATGATGATGATGATGATGATGATGATAATGATGATGTGACAAAGATACTAATTGGAGTTTTATGTCTTTGTATTTAGATTAGTTTGATCTGCTGAAACATTTAATATCTCAGAAATGATCAGATTTCCTTCAGTTATTTCAGTGGCAATCCATTTATCATGTGTTTACTAGATTCATTAATTATTAAAATAAGCACTGTCTGGATCTTTGCATCAAAACAGGTCTTACTGCAAACTACAGATGTCTCCAGGAAGTTAATCTGATATTAAGTGACACCTGTTACCCTCATCTGAACATTAAAGTGTTCAAAAACATCCAATCTGAGCCTCTGTAATGCCCTCACATGCCTTATGATCACATTACTTCTTCCTGTATGTCATGTGACTTTTTCTGGCTGGCAGCATATGGCTCTCTTGTGTAACAGTGCTGACAGAGAATGATCCAATCACTCCTGATCTCAAATGAAGTGTGACCTCCTCTGCGCTGGCTTTTCATTAACTCATACCTGCTGATTTACCTCTGCACTTTTCCTCTCTTGTCTTTAAAGTGACTACAACTGAAAACTTCTGGTTGTCGTATGTTGGAATCCCCCCTTTGTGCCTTCCTGCCCCCCTCCCTCCCCTCTCTTCTCTTCCTTTCCTCCACAGTATGCTGCCTGCTCTATATGTGGCACTGGAGCGGCCCTAGGAATCCAGTCCAAATGTTTTCCATATTAGTTCAGAGTGTTGTCTGTTTCCAAATAGCAACCAGGCTGGATTTATGGTGAGAGGAGGCCTCAACTGGGAGGGGAAGGGAAGCGAAGGGAAGAGGAGAGAGAGGCAACAGGCAGCAGGCAGCAGGCAGACTGATCCACCCCAAACATTGCAACAGAAAAAGTTGAGAGGACAGAGAGCGGGAAAAAGAGTGTGAAAACAAGAGGAGAAATGGGGCAGGGGCAGAAAGCTTCCTCAGACAAGAAGGAGGGCATGAAGAGCAGAGATGAAAGCCCAGCACCAGAAGACAACAATAAGTGCAGACGCTGTTGCTTTCCCTTGCTCGTCGCTCTACTCCAGCTGCTGTTGGGGGTGGCCGTCATAACCGTGGCCTTCTTAATGGCGGCCATCAGCCCTTCACTCCTGACCAGGGAGACGCCACACTGGGCTGGGATCATTGTAAGCTCCATCCTTTCGCTCTAACAACCTCCACATTCGCACGTTTGCATGGAACCTGATACTTCTGCATTACTTTCCGCTATGTCCCTTGATGTGTCACCCTCACACTGCATGTAAACACTGGCCCTTACCAACCTGTGTCAGCCAAATAGTCAGTGCAGGCATGGGAAATCATTGCTATTGTCGTGTTCTGATAAATCTCCATCTGTTACATTCATCTCAGTCACAGGAGCCCACCTGCAACCTTCTGTTGTTTTTGTTGCATGTTCAACAAATCCTCAACATCTGGGCAGAGGGAACAAGTCAGCCAGGCTCTGGCTTTGACCTCTGAACACCAAGTAATACCTAAACCCCTTGTTGTTATTTGCCAATATGCTGTGTATACTCACACGCCATCTTCCATCTGCCTCATTAGAACACACACATAAACACAACACACAACTCACCTACATCATCAAGTAGTTTCAAAACTGACATTAACATTGCAGTTGAATATCTAGAAAAGGCAACATTTGTGTTTTCTTAATGAAATTTTGATTCTTAATAGCCTTAAAATTTTTATTTACATGCATTTTTCCACATAGTAGGTGTGAAGCAGTATTTGATAGTTGCAGTTTAAAATGATACCTTTAAGGAACGTCAATGTGTCACTCGACATGTTAGAGCTGGAATCAATTCAAGTCAGTTCACATTTATCTGTAAAATGACATTGGTTAAAGTAGCAGCTGAAGAGTAAGCACAGAAAGGAGTTCATCTGTAAAAGATGATATAAGCTCACATATCTGTCCATGTCTAAGCCATGAAAGCAACTGAAATGTCTGATGCGTAAACCCTGAAAGCAGCTAAAATGTAAAGAGTTTAGGTTTTCTTTGACAAGTGGGGGAGGCAAGTTTAAATAAACTTGAAAGCACTACAGAGAGTGGGTGAGTGTTTACAGATCAGATGTAACACACTAAAAGCAACTTAAGGGTCAGTTAAAGTGTAGGTAGAGGTAAAGTTAATGAGAGCGTTAAATGGTTGTTTGCAGTTTCTTTTGATTTCAAGTGAACATGATGAAGTGTCTGCTGATGGTGGTGAGAGAGAAAAAAAAACACGGTGTTCCCGTTCTATCCTATCTTAGACTATCACAGATGCCATCTGCCCTCGAAAACATCCCTGGACACCAACATCCCGAGTTAGATGCTCACGAGATTCAGCCAAGTGAAAAACACTGAGGTCATCAAGAACTTTCCCGAGAACCCTGAGCGCTTAAGAACCTGGGAAAAACATTTAAATAAGATGCTGAACGTTAGTCACAAGACTCCAATTGCGCCGAAGAGATAGAGTGTGAGTGTGTCTGTGAGAGAGAGAGAGGGAGGGAGAGAGAGAGAGAGTAATGTAATCAGATGACAGCTTACTGCTGAATCATGCAATATTAACTGACACCCCTGGAAACCTGGCCACAATAGATTTTCTAGAACAAGATCCTTGTTTCTACAATGTGTCTGAGAGCAAACATGCAAACAGCATATCACATATACAGCAACATGGTGCAGTATATTAATATTATATCATGGCTGCATCAAGTCAGAAATGAATAGGCTGATGGGATTATTTGGGGTATGCAAAGGCTGTAAAAAGAGCATCATGCTGAGAAATGTCAGGATATGAGTGAATATCACCAAATTATACCAAATGTTTCCTGGTGTGTTGTTGCAGCTGTGTTTAGTTTCCATCCTGGGCTTCATCCTCTACTGTGTCACCTACGTCCCTGATGAGAGGTCATCTATGCAGTTTGTTGTCAAGGTGAGCCTACACACATCCTTGCACGCTTTCTGCAAAAAATAAAAGGGAAGTATGAGATCATATGGCAGGTGAGGAGTCAAAGTCGCCTCCTTGTGAATGCACAGCAGGACTTTTTGAAACACAATCTGATGTTATCAGTATATTCTGCAGACAGAAACGACCTTTGCAGAGAATGTTTTACTCACCAATAATGTAAACGTTACCCGGTTGTTCTTGAGGAACTGTAACTGTCAGAGGCATAGAGAGAAAGGCATTTAACTGCATTCTTGTTTAAAAGATCTCTGCAGGGATTCCTATGAGTGGATGAGTGCATTCATTAATGCGACTGCATCGTACAGCTTAATTAACCATACAATATATGCAGTTGGAATTTCAAGGCAATTAAAATCAGTCCACCATTGTCTGCTGCTGAGAAGTAGGTCCTCTGAAGCAGCATCCTCTTTTTTTCCGCTTCTTTTATATGCATACCAGGTTCAAATATGTACATAATGTTTGAGAGTGCTAAAATAGCATTTTACATTAAGAAGTTCAGCTTCATTTGCAAATGATGTCCGCATAAAGGCATGATAAAAAAAACTGCACACAATGATTGCTGGGATCATCTTAATGTATATAAACTATTAAAATATGAAAAAAAAAATGAAATGCTTATAATGACAGTGAATATTTTTTCCTTGCTGGAATATAACAGTGTTCAGTGAAATGTTGCACTGTTTTAAACTGTTTTAAACTCTGTAAATTCAAATTTCACTAACATCTTATATCACAACCCTCAGAACAACTGTAGTTTCTTTAGTTTATCAATGTTCTAGCCATGTGATAGTTATGAGCAGCTCATGTGTTCATTTCAATTGCCCTTGGTGGTGTGATTTCAAAATGGGAGTTGCAAGTGATGGCACCACACAGACTGTAAACAAACATATGACTTTTGGGGCCTTTCAGCTTCTTCCTGCTTTGGTTTTTCAGCTCATTTCCATTTAGTAAAGGACATAATGCTCATCGAAGTACTTGTTGATGAACATACATCTCCCTGTAACCAATTATACTCCAGATTTCACAGCTGTTCCCAAATTAACATAAATGCCATTTCACATCAAGCACTGCTCATCACTTGCATAATTCCATAAGCAGCATACAACAGAGAGAGCAAAATACACCAGTGGATGAGGGCTCCTGTTATATAAGTGATGGATTAAGATGAAGGTTTAGTGTTATAGAGATTGTGCAATTGCATAAACAACACAAAGCTTCTGTCACATTTTACATCTGTATTTTTAGACGCTCTTGGTTGTCAAACACACTCACACGGGATATGTGCTGAAGGTGGGAAGCAGCTGCAGCTGCGGGGCAGGTTTAACATGTGCTGTGTCTGCTCTGTGTTAAAAGCTGGGCTCCTACTATGAGGGTGAGACCTTACCCTGTGGTATTGTGGGTAATCTCTTTGAATTGAACTTGCCATAGGCCTTGAGCCAGCATGTCTGTTTCTAAGACACAGTTTTGGCACTCTGGGTTAATCATGAGACAACAGACTAAAGTAGCAGCCAGACTTGTAGGCTTTAAAAAAACCTCAAAGGGTAGAATATGCAGTTGTTTTTTCCCAATCAAAGTTTTCAAGGTAAACCTAGCTGACCTCACTCTTGTCTTCCTCCCTTCACAGCTCCTGTACTTCATCCTGTGTACAATCGGCCTGGTCATATCGGTGCTGGTTATGGCATTCGCTGGACACCACTACACACAGGCCAGTAGCTTCATCTGCAAGCAGGAGGCAGAGAACTGTGTGTGCACACTGGATGAAGAGGACCCGATAGCTCGCACCTTCACTTATGAGGGGGTCAGTGACTGTGAGGTGATCACCGGGACTCTCACGCTCTACTTCCTGCTCCAGATCTTACTGAACCTGGCCCAAGCGCTCGTCTGCACTGTAGGTGCCTTCATCTTGTGGAAGCACAGATACCAAGTCTTCTTTGCCGGTCTTCAGATTGGCTCACCCTCCACCCGGCGCTGGCAGAAGGTTTAATGTGATGAAGACAGTGTTGATGGGATGACTCTGATCAGTCAAGGCAGGATTGAAGGCAATGCCAAACATGTGATTATGCTCTGGAAGACAGGGACATTTGCCTGTGTGTCTCAGTGCGTTTTATTTGATGTCAGTTTATATTCACCTTTTGTGGCACTGTAATGTCCTTTTTGCACAAATTTTGTACTTAAAGTAAAAGCTACTTCCAGATGCTGATCTTGTAAAAAAAATAATATCCGGCCTACTTTTAAAAATCTAAACCAGTGATTTGTGTTGTATAAATTTTAAGCATTTTTTCTACTTTATTGCATTTGCTCTCATGACATGCAGCATTTTAAACACAATATTTTTATTTTACACTTAACTTCCAAAAGATCCTTCGGTTTGTGATTTTCAAACGCAAAATGATTCTGCCTGAGGTGTTGCAAAACCGTGTACACTCAGCTATCAAACACAGCTATTACTTAGATATGTTTTTATTACTTCCATTTAATAAAAAACAAACAAACAGTAAATTGTGTAATTTTTAACATTTAGGTGGATTAAGTCTACAATAGTTAGAACTAGGTGAAAGGTTTTTGTGCAGTTTTGTATATATTGCATAAAATCTCTGCTGAAAAACAACAACAAACTATTTTTTAAACTCTGCTTAAGTTTAGACAGTCCAGTTATACACAGTAAGAACTGATCCCGACAACAGTAACATGACCTGGGCAGACACTACACTCCGTGTGACTGGATCCAGGCTGAACTGGGCTGTGGCTTGAGAAGGTGGATGCCAGGCCAGTAGCCTGCATGACTCAAACAGCCTGTAGGAGTCAAACAACTGCAGCCACAAAGGGGGAGCAGGGCTGAGGAAAGGGGGACTCAGACAGGCAGCTGGACTAAAGGATGCAAATCATCTCAGTATGTTTACAGCGTTTCAGTTGTTTTCTCTCAGACGGACAGTGCAAAAGGGGGTGGAACAACCACAAGATTTTAGTCTTTTGTTTTTTAAATGCACAGTTTTATGCAGAGTTCAGCTTCGTTTTGTTCTTACTCTCATCTCAGGTGCCGAGAACAGCCGCATATAGTCTGCACATGCTGAGCAGGGAATGGAAATCGTGTGGCACTTTTTGTTGTATGTCTAGAGCATTACTAATGTGCAGTGTTACATCTATTTCCTCAATGATGAAAAAGTTTGCTTATTTATATTTATATTGCTTATTTCTTACAGTTGCCTTAAACGTGGTATTTGATAAAGGAGCTTTTCATTTGAATGAAACAAAGACGCCAATATATGCATATCAAAACTGTCAAAGTGTTTGTGGTTATAAATACAAATGTTTGTTTCAGTTGTATGAAGTTTCCTTTGTCTTGTTTTGTCACTTCATAAATAGTCAACACATTAAGAGATGTCACTTATTTTCATAAGCATCAAGTATAATAATTCATCATGATTATTAGTAAAGACAGCAAACCGTCAGAGCAGAGAGATGAGCAGTGAGCACGTCCAAGCCACAAGCATCTGTTAGCTGCACAGAGCACAGTCACAAGGCCAAGCATATCATTAAAACCCATTAGAAAATACACAGTGTAACAAAATTTGTCATCCATATTAACAACAAATGCACTTTTTAGACTAAAGGCAGAATTCCAACTCCTACAAATCATAATACCTGACGTCAGCAGGAGACAATGTTATCTCTGTCTGTTGTGATTAACTGTGATTGGTGGCTGTTAATTCAGACTTAGTTAACTGTGACTGCTCATGACTACAGTGATGAACTGATATGCGTCTTCAGGGATCAATCCCTCCTGGAGGAGCATTTGGGAACATTAGCTTTGGGTCAAGTTTTAACAGAAACCTCATCACATCGCTGTTTGAGTGATGATGGAGCTCTTAGATAACAGTTAGCAGCAGCGATGCATCAGGATATTAAAATAACTTACGCAGCATTGTGGGAGTGATTTATTAATTCTGTTTAATGACTCGTTTCACACCCTGAATAAGCCGGCTGTGTATACATACTGCAGCTACGTGTGATCAAGGGCGGGCCCTTTTGCAGTGTTTTTCCCTGTACTTGTTTAGGGTGATGATGTTGATGCGTCATGTGACAACAAAGGCTCAATCTCACAGCCAGACACAGGAAGTCACATGCCAGTCATCACGGGGGCATGTTTATTTATAAAAATGACAGTGAGGAGGGACCTTCCACCCTCCCACTCGCACAGCAGCAACTTTCTGTTTGGTCATTTGACTTTTTATTACAAAATTAAAAAAAATAATAATACACACACACTGAATATCTGACCACTGATGCTGCTGTGGGTCTGTAAAGGAGACAGCAGAAGACAGAAGATCAATACGTGTATTGACATAAATCACAACAACATTCACAGCAACTTGAAAACAGGAGCAAACTCTCCTGTATTTTAATTAATCATCTATGTGAATTTAACATGTATTTGTACCTTATATCCAGCTAAATACACATCTTAGCTTAAATTGATAGTTTAAATATAAATGTAAATTCACGTGAGATATCATTTGGGTGTAGATCTTCCAGAGCATTAAAGTCAAAGTGGCTGACTCATTCAAACAGCTTCCAGCCACAGAGGTGTCTGGGATGTGTATTTATTGACCTTCTCTGGATGTTTTCTCACTCTCACTATACTGAATACACACAGGCTAAGGCACGTGACTCTCCACTGTGGTTTGCAAATAGATTCAAAAATCCAAATGTGTCTTAGGCTGTTCTCAAAAAGTAAATAACACACTGCTCACGTGTGTTGAAAAAAAGGGTTCTGTGTATGGTGAGTTGGATGATATTATACTGGGATGATTTTCCTCAAGTCATTTGTTTGGGGTTTTGTCTCCACGGTCATAACATAAATCTCAGCTGATAAAACGGTCTGTTTAGGAAGCAGCGCATGTTTGTTTGGTGTCACACTACGGCAAGAAGACTTTTGCCAGACAGTAATGATGGTCCTGGTATTATCCTCTCCGCTCCCTTTCCTCTCTACATTCCAGTAATGCTGCACTTTACCGTTCTTGTCTGCGCAGTGACAGCTGCTCACCATTATGGCGCTGCGTGAGCTAATTTTAATGGCTGTCACAGGCAGCAGGAGCAAATGCAGGCCTGCCAGCGTAAACAGTGAACTGAAGCCAAGAAGGATGGGTTCCTCTGTAGAGGGTAAATGACAGGACGGGATAAAAGACCAGTTGAAACCTTTCTGTGATTCGTTTATCATCTCAAATATGTTACACAAACACAAACATACAGGCAATCAACCAGTCACAGCTATGAATTATTCACTTCCACCAATAGTGAAATAAATAAATAAATATTGTTAAATTATGAACAGTGTGGATGGATGTGCGGATGACAGGCCATGACTATCACTAGTGCTTCAGTGCTATGGAGAAATTTTATTTCTTTATGGATAAACATGCTGCATCGTGAAGTGAGGGGAAAAAAAACAACTTCCTTTTGAATAGACAGACACTGAAAGACAGTAGTTTAAAATGCTCCTTTTTCACATCCACTATATCAGCAGTTCCCAACCTGTTTTTTCTCCTGACTAACTCCACAGCCTTGTCAGATGAACTCAAGCAGCCTTTCATCAACACTACCCATCATGTCTGAAATATGTTGAGTTGAAACGATTTCATTCTCTATTACATAAAGCTGATACTGTGCCTGAACAATTTCTTCACACAAGTGAACTGTCAATGTTTATGTCAATGTGGCAGAACCATGGACATTATTATCCATAATGAGTTTGAAATAACTACTCAACCATCCATCCATTAATTTGGGCTACTCTACTTTCACTGACTGTCTAGACCTCTCTCCTTTCTCACTAACTACTTTTAACACCCTCTCTCTCTCTCAACAAGTAGCCTGCTGACTTAATATTTGGATGTATCTTTCTACTCAAATCATTATTTCCATTATCATTATTTAATTCTCTTTTTAAAAGAGTATTAAACTTGATTAACAGCAGGCCTCTCGAAGAAGATTGATGTCAGAACAAAGGTTAAATTCCAGCGTCTGATCTAATCTCTGTGCATCATATAAACTATTAATTAGCTGAAATGAAATGACATAATGACCTACAGTAAAGCAGAAGAGTGATGACATGTAATATCATCGGTTAGCTTCAGTTTTAATATGAACTGACCACCTCCTCCCTCCCCCCACCGGTCACATCAGCTGAAATATGATGCTGTCTGAGTGAAGAAAGGTCTTTTCCGAGGTCCAGCGCTTCTATCATGGAGAAGGCACAAGTGTGAGTAAACAGCCAGTGTGTGTGGGTGAGTGGGTCAGGGTGAAAGTGGGAGAGCACTCATTCATCCCCCAACAGCGACCAAGGACTCTGAGACAAACTCTGCTTAAAAGCTTCTGTGTCAAAGCACGCCAATGAGTCTTGTCACAAATTTATTACAACATTTGACCACATAAAATACATTTTTCTATACACTTTGTTTTAACAGAAAGTGTCACAAGACAGTTACGGACTAGTGCATGCACTCGTTATCTGCCATCGGTTTGTGCAAGTTTAAAAGACAAGTTGAGATTTAACAATCGACTGCAGTCTGCAAGACGAGTAGAGATGATTTAAAATAACTTTAAGAGACAGTAGAAGATGAAGATGATATGAGCAGATACAGTAAATATTACAGTATTAGCTGACATCTCTATGGATATGAGGATGCTCATAATGTAACACAAAACTGTAAGCTTATCTTCAGTCCACACTATATTATGTACCAATATAAGATTTAGTCTTAAAAGCAATTTCAAGTAAGTTTTGAACAGGTAATAATTACTTTTATTCACATTTCTGTTACTCATATACCTTTTGTAGAAATCTATAAAAAGGCAACTGAAACGATGCAGTGCATGCACGTTTAAACATAATGCAAACTTAAACTCCCAGTTACAGGCTTTTTTTTTTTCTTTTTTTTTAACCCTTTTTTGTTTTGTTTGTTTTTGAAAAAGTGCACGTTCAGTAATTGCAATTTACCTTTTTGTAAAAGTTAACGAGTAAGGCAGCATGACTCCTTTTCCAAAGTACAAAAATAATACTCCAGTTTATGAACCGCACGTTTTCTTATAAATACCATCAGAAGTCTAAGAAAAAAACAAAAGGTTGAAGTGAGAATACTTGATTTTAGTGCACACACTCTTCCCTTGGAGCCCAGTCGGAGATGCAAGTAACCCCCCCTCAGGTTCTCAAAGCCAATCACTGACCTCTGTGTGGCTGCTTGGATGGCACTGAGACAGCTGAGGAACCAAGGCCGAGACATGGCCATGCCCAGACTCGACAGCACCTCATCATTAACCTTGCCATAACACTTCTCTCCATCTCTGTCTGGCACACTAACACTACACTGGCAGATGTGTGCCATGTCTGGGCCAGTCATTCACAGAGGCGTGTTCTTCTGTATACCAGAGTGTGTACAGACGGCCTATAAAATATGCTCCAAGTGGCCGAGGGAGCATGTAAGGCAACAGTTCGTATCCAATAAGGCAGTGTTAGTGTCTTCGAACAGGCATTATGTGTGTCTTGCTGGCATAATCAGTAATTGTAGTATCTATTTATGTATTACTCTTTAAAGCTGGGGTTTGTGTGAAAGCCTTCCTGTGTGGTTTCTATTGAAAGCCTGTTTCTACAGAAACCCACTACTGTGCCCTGTGTAGACCTTGAGTCCTCAGTGGGCTGGGATGTGATGGTTGGGTTGAGGAGGACCCAGGAATCCGAGCCTCTGCTTGTTCTTCCTCTGTTCTGTCATCTGTGGAGGACACAGAGAGGAAAAAACACATCAATCCGGAGTAGCTTTTACACATGATATGCAGGTCTGTGTGTGTGCTTTTACTGCTCTTGTGGGCACTTTATTTTGCAAAACCCACTATATTTGGTCATAATCATCACAATCCAGAGGGAAATATTTATCTATTTAAACTTGGAGTACAGGTAATGTGACATTCTAAATCTCCTGTTTTTTCAAACTCTGCAAACAATTACCCTGATGATTTTGTTGTAATTCTAAATTACTAACTTTCAGCATTTTACTGAACTATTATGAGAGAGATAAATCCTTTCCACAGTGGTGTGCAAATTGATTTATTCTGTGCTGTTATGACTGGAAACTAAAATGTCACTTGGAAACTTCATTAGAGGACACCGTCATGTGTGGGTGTGTTTTTGTGCAGAGCTATGACCTGCACGTTGGGTGTTGTGTAAGTGTGGGGAGGAAGCTTGTGATTTCGCATCATTACATTTGCAGTACTTTCAGTGTTGACGTCAATAATGAAGCCAGCTGTTTCTTTTTTTGTAAACCATAAACTGTATAACCATAAAGGAAACTCAAGAAACTCACACAAATACAACAGCAGCACACACATACACACAATACAATCTCAGATGTGGTAGTGTAAAGTGCCGAGGTCAGCAGAGGTTGCAATGAGGGGAGGAGCTGGAGTTCAACTTCTGCTGTAAGACCTGCAGGCCTCCCTCTTGTGACTGGAAAGCTGTGGTCCGACCTCACCTAGATCTGCACAAACACACTCACCTCTTGTGGTGTGCGCTAAAAATTGTGTTTATCACAATGTCAGAGCAACATCTCAGATAACCCTGTGATATCCATATTAGACAGTATAGTGATCTATAAACCTAGATTAGAATAATATAGGACTCAAACTATAGATTCAGAGATGAGGCTTTGGTCTCTTGCTCCCGGGCACTTCAGCAGCACGCAAACTTGGCTGTTACAGTGGTTACATGCAGGGTCCTACCCGGAAGCAAGATGTTACAGATTTGCTGCTGTGTGAGGTCGACAGAGATTGTTGTTTTGTGTACTGGAGTGTGATCCTCCCCCAGTAGGAGCTGTTTTCACACATCTGGCAGAAGAGGAACAAGGACAGGCCTGTGACTGGAATCACATGTGGGGGAGGCAGGTGATGAGAGTGATCAGTCACACTGCAGCAGCATAACTAGTCATCCAAACAGCCAGAGGCTCACTGGGGGCTCTGAGTCGCGCTGATCGCTGACGTGATAGTCACCTGTCACGATGCGTTCAGGAACATCAGTGCTCTGACAAAATCCATCTGAATTACTGAACTGGGTATGGAGATGGATAGTACAATGAAACTGCTGATGTAACCTCTTCCACGTGACCCCTTGCCCTGTGGGTGTTTTTAGGTGAAAAGAGTCTCAAGGTCAGCACAGTCCACGTGCTACAGCCTACTTGAAAGCGTACAGCTTAACAAGATGTGACTTTGCTTTTTCTTTTTCTTTTTTTGCATTGATTTAGGACTACCACAGTGCTTAGACCCACAGCTTTCCCCACCACAGCATGTAAAATGCCCCGAAGTGCCACTCTACCTGTTCCTTGAGCTCAGCCAGCTGGCTCGAGAGCTGAGCCACCAGAGTGACAGTGCTGTCCAGTTTCTCCTGCAGAGAGCGCATCTCATTCTGCTCGTTGTCTCCCTCGCTGCTCACCAGAGACATGGCTCTCATTCGGGGGAACCACTCCAAGTTCTTCTCCTGGGAGGAGAGAGGGAGAGATGAGGTGTGAGAAACAGCAAGAAAGGTGAGAGAGGGATAAAAGGCTGAAATAAAGCTGACTCAGTGGGTCAAAGACACAGCAGCACAGTTGGCAGCAGGCAGTGACATGGAGGATTTGCATAGACATACATGGAGCACTACGGTGTTACATCCAGACTGCAGCAGGAGAATAAACAGAGAGGTATTGGTAACTGGAGACAGGTGTGGAGGTTTAATATTAATCATTCCATCTGAATGGAAGCTGATCTCCATTTAACGCTTGACTGTTGGATTTTTAAGTAGCACTGCTGTCTCATGGATACTGTGGAAAGCAATTATACACTAAATGAACAGTAACTGCATTTCAGTTCTAACTCACTCCACAAGCACTGATGATGTGGAGATGAGTCACTGTCGTCTATCAAGAATACAGCTGAGAGTATGGTGTTATTTATGCCAGTGCTGGAGTGTGCAAGCTCACATGCAATTCTGAGACATGTAGTTAACTCTGTTTTTCCAACAGTTCAGTGGACAGAGCCGATCCTCTGCAATCACGCCACAAGAAAACAACGAGCAAAACAAACATATACCATTATGTAATGGACTTAAGTACATCTGTGTTTGTATGTGTGGGTGTGTGCGCTGCTGTACGTGTGCATGGATATGTACATAGCAGACTGTGAGCGCGAATGTGTGTTTTACAACACACGCTCTAAAAAGCGAGACAGGTTTCACACAGACAGACATCCGCCATCAGCTAATCTTATGTAATATTCCTTTGCCAGTTCTTCTGATAAAAAAAAATACTTAAAAGGTGCTGAGAGTGGGATTTGACTGGCACCACATTAAGTCCAGTGGGAGGAGTGAGGTATTCTCCCACCTACTCTTATATAAGAATAGACTGAAAGAGTAGAAAAACCTGATCAGAGTGTGAGACGCTGGGGACAGAGAAGAGGACATGAGGCGAGTGGAGTCTGAGAATGGAGAGGAATGTGGGGTGTGCAGGTTATTTGTTTTAGATTCTTCAGTTAATGAGTTTATCACACTTTGCTAAGTGAGGAGCTAACAGCTGTGACACATCATGGGATTCCCGCACTGATTTTAATTCGCTTTGTCTTTGAGAATCATGAGCAGAACAAAAAAGTCAATAAAAAACAAAAATGCTTTTGTTGTGTCTGCCCTGTGGCAGAAAATAACTTGTTAGTGTTATTGGGTAGTTTTTGGTGTGTCTGTATTGTGAAATTATGTCAGTAAGTCTTTTTTCTTCATTAGGCACTCTTTCCTGCCAGTGATATGATGTATTTAAAACCTCTTTCCAATGAAAAATGCAACTCTATAAGGGTTTTGCTGCCACTTACCACATTTGTAGTTATCATGCGTAACCAAGTGCATGTAAGAGACTCAAATTTCTCTCAAAAAAAATTCTACACTTGTTTATTGTACTTTCTCTCGACATATTGACTAATTTCCCTTCCTAGAATATTCTTTCCACTGTGGATCACAGGAAGCAGTTTGACCGATTATGAGCGCTAAGCTACACAGCATGAATCGAGTCTTTCTGTACGAGCTTGCCTGAAAGTCTTGGACTAATTTGGGCCTCTGGCATCCATGGGCTCTTAAAAAGAATAGTTTCCTTCTCACAATTTCAAAAACACAGCAAAGGCTTTATGAGCTTCAAGATAAACCCTCACCACAATTGAAAGTGTGGACAATCTGATGCATGTTTTACTAAGTCATCCATATCTGATGGATAAATTAACCTTAAGGATTCAACAAAGACACCTAAGAGACGTTAATAAGGATGAATGCAATATCCTGTTATGTAGACTCACTCCTGTTGGTTGAGGCATCATCACTAATTTCATGACGCGAAGCAAAACAGCAACTGGTCAGAATCTGTACTATCCCACCAATGTTGCTATTCATCAGGCTGTACAGTAGTCAACTGTGTCCTGAGCCGCACTGTCTGAATGACTCAAGCTTTAGTGTTGCTTCACTGATCCATTTGAACACCTCAATGAGCGTGAATTTACAGACATTCATGTGCTTCTCGCTCTGCTGTCGCCACCGTGCCGCTGCTTTGTTTCCAACACAAATACATTTTTGTACTGCACTCGAGCTGTGCAGAGAGCAACAATACAAACCACAAAAGTCAGGTCGGTGTGTTTTTTTTAAACTGTGGGAATACCCTCAGATGTCAGACACCACAGTCAAACTGTAGTAATTAACTAACTGTCTACACAACTTCTATCTCTACTATTATGTTAAGAGCAATAACAATTAATAAACATTATATTATATCATCATTTGGTGTTTCATTTTTTGGAGATAAATCAAAAGCAACCCTGTGACAATATAATAATCCACTGTGTGCTCTAAAACCTGCTGTAATTATCTACACTTATGCAATTACTTCACGTCAATCTTCTTTAACACCTCTCTAACAGAGCAATTCAGTAAAACTGTGGTGTCAATCCATTAGGTGATCAATGGATTCTCCCTTTTTATAATAACTTTACATTCTCCTGAGTTTTGTTCATCAGGAGAAATACACACAATATATTTAAAGGCACGCAATGAGCTCTCATGCATGCATGTCTTAACAGACAGAATAATCATAATAAAAGATCTGTTATGACATAAGGTTTGTTAGGTTTAATGTTCTCATCATAAAATTGTACAATGTTTATTCAAAAAAAATGGGATTCATACTAAAAGAGTGGAGCTTAAGGTGTTAGATGGCACAAATGCACAACACACTCACGTTCTTTTGTTGAGCATTTTTTGTCAGTTTCACTTTTTAAAAAAAGCCTTTGTTCTACTCAGTGTAATAAAACAGTCTGACCTCTGTCCTCACTTTTAAACATTTCTGTTTCTGCTTTTGTTACAGACAACATGTGTGTTCTCAAGTCAATGAAGGGTTCATGAGAGAGAGTGAGAGAGAGAGAGAGAGAGAGAGAGAGAGAGAGAGAGCAAGAGCAAGAGCAAGAGCGAGAGCGAGAGCGAGAGCGAGAGCGAGAGAGAGAGAGAGAGAGAGAGAAAGAGAAAGAGAGACAGGGACAGGAGAGCACGTGCCATGCAGGGCTGAGCTATTAGCAGGCCACTTGAGATGGGTTATGTAACAGCGTTGTGGCTGCTGCAGTACCTGCTAGGCCTGTAGTCGCTGTCATAATTTTACACACAAACACCAGCGCACTGATTCTCATCCACATGCACAACACAGCGAGAGAACAGACAGTCAGTGTAACACGATCCTTCTCTTTCGCCTGGCACCACATCACTCTATCCTACCCAACCAGATGCACTCATTAGGAGCGTCTGTGTCAGTGTGTGTGTGTGTGTGTGTGTGTGTCTGAGGTCATCAAGTTTCACTTCTTTTCCGACAAGGAGGGGGGGGGGGCAGAGTTTTAATCAGCTGAATTGTTGCCTTAAAACTGTAGTGAAGTAGTGCAGGAGATTAGAATAAAGATGAATCTTAAAAAAGTGGAGCCCCAGACTGCAGAGTGACACTTATTCTCACCTAAACGCCGTGTCAGACCCCTCTCCAGTCTGTGCTGTGGAGAGGACGCACGGAGCAGACTGCTGCAGAGATCAACATCATGGATTCCTCTACTTTATAATTCAGCTGTTTTTCCATTGCTGCCTCTGTCCTTGCACCTACGCTGTCTCATCCACACCAACCTACTGTGTGTGAAATGCATTGAAACGTACACATTTTTTCACATTTATTCATCTTTTGTCACCTTAAGTACATAGAATAAATTGGTTCTTTTCACATCTGGAGAGCCTTTTGGGTATTTTGTCATTATGGTTTTTTGTTAGATGTCAATAAAGTTGGCTGACTAAGACAGATCTGTTTAAGTATTTTATTTTACACTTCGTTTCTGCTGGTTGCCATTATTGACCATATATTACTGATTTAAAATCCATTTAAAAAAATTTATAAAAGATTGGCTAAAATTAAAGCAGCAAAGGGTGAGACATTACGACTTTAGTAACTCCCCCCTGCCTGGTGAGCATGTTTTGTTTAAAGTCATCTTATTCAATCTCTTTTGTATTGACTGTGATAAAGACCACAAGAAGAAACACACTGGTCCAACAATGAACTTATCAATAACACTACACGTGTTGTTGGCATTATGACTCTTTTTAAGACTGCTTTCCTTCTCTGAGCAACTTTGAAGTACAGTAAACTGATCCCAGGATAACCCATTTAATCTTAATATTATACAATTTTTAAGAGACTAATGTAAGAATATTGTTTGTATCCAACTGCTTGGTACTACTTGAAGAAACAAAACGGACATAAAAAAAGTTGTGTTAGCTTGAGTATGTTACCCTCCTGTGCGTGTGCGTGCGTTTGTGCTCTGCAGCATATTAAGAGGTGTTAATATAAATTCCTGACTCATCATTACCTCATCACACAGCAATACTTTGGCCTGGCATCAGAGAGCTGACCTGTTGGAAGACCCGCTGATGCATATTAATTCAATGTCTGTCACCTGTTTGTTATGCAAATTGGTCATTATAATGCGACCATTCTTATGCCCATCACGGCCGAATGTTAATCACAAAATGTGCCATTGTGCTCAGAGGCTTCATATGAATCCATTAACCTAACGGCAACACCTTTAGTTGCCCTTACATCCTTCAGCTTCTTGTCTGTGTGTCAGTGCAGCAAGTTGGTGCATTGATGATAATGGACCTGGATTGGGTTTAATTACTATTTAACCACACTGTGTCCCAGCAGGTTAGGAGCTCAACAAAGTGAAGACTACCTAGGCACAGAGCGCCATCCCTCTCTCCTGCAGTGAGGGGGAAGGAGAATAAATTGGGATGCTTGGCACAGGCCTAGAGGCTCAGTCTCGTCTGCTTCTCTAGCATACTGTGCAAGTCTGCTCACTGAGGAAGGCTGCACAACTCCAACACTAAGACATCTGTATGCTGACTGCCATGACTTGCCAGCGAAATATGAATTAGGGTGTGAAATGAATGTGTTTGTTTGTCCATATGTTCCATATGGAATAATGAGCACAGTCCTTCAAGCTTGGGTGTGTTTATGTGCTTGTGCACCATCTTAAAAAACAGTTTGAGTCTCAATTTCCTGCACTGATGTTGGAAACATTGCAAAACCAAAACAAGTGCTTCACTGTAGCAACATTAGTTTGCAGCTAGTGTAACGCAACTTTTAAGGTGATTAAACATGTGTGTGTGTGTGTGTCCCGTATGTATGTTTGCTCTACTGACCGCGATCATCTGAGCCACGTAGCTCTCAGGGCCGGTGTACTCGGTGGGATCCTTCACCCTCACCAGAACCAGGAAGTAAAGGTAGTGCCACATGTTGTGCTCAGATTTGATGTGCTCCTCGAACGACACCGTCTTGTTGTCAAATTTGTCCCTTTCCAAGCCTGAAAAACATTAGCTCTTATTTAAAACAGTGCTGCGGAACTGCATTTGTACATACAGTGATGTGAGAACCACACGGCTGGACACACCGCAGATGAAACAGGTGGTTTTCAGGATCTCCTCCTTCCGCTGTTTCTCACTCCTCAAGTCAGCAAAGGTGTCGATGATAACACCAAAGATGAGATTCAGAACGATGATGATAACGACAAAGAAGAACAGAAGGTCGTAAACTACTCGAGCAGCAAACAGAGGCTCCTGGATGGAAAAATATAGAGAAAACACATCAGTACAAATATCATTTATATACAGTTCAGGCCAATACAAACAGAAAAAAACTATAATAAGTGCCCAAAGTAATTCATATGGTTAATATTAGTTATCCTGCCTCTTTGGAGGGTCTCCTGAGGATGTCTCCCACACCTCCTCCATTACGCAAACCCTGGTTCAACACTGTGATTATACACAGGAGCAGAGTGTCGCACACCCGCTCTATTCCATCATCTCCATCTATAACGAGACAAACACACAGAACAACATGTGAGTGTCAAGTGACAAACAATACAACAGGGAAGTAAGAGAAAATACAGTGCATCATGATGAGCAAAATGACATCCACTAATGTCTTATACCACTAATCATTTTGCTGCAACACAAATTCAGATCTGAAGCTGCCACTGTCCATTCAGTCCATAAATGAATTAATATCCAATTAGACAAAAATTACACAAAACTGGTCTGACACAAATTAATACACTGCACATCTGGTCTTCTTATTTTTCATAAAGGTACTACTACACACACCACATTACTCTGATAGCAAAAGAATCAATTTTATATATATTTATATGACTCATAACCACACCTTTTGATTTCATTTTCCATACCAATGATCTGAATTTAATTGAAACAAAATAAATTTATTCAACTAAAAGAGTGTGAAAGATTTTGAGAGAATGTTTGGATGTTTAAAAAGTTCATGTTCAGGAAAAACAACATAATCATATAATCTATAATTCAAACACAGTCTGACCGAATTCATAAAGTGACCACCCAGCTGACTTTTACAACTGATCATAAAATACTTTCATGGGAACAGCTGATAATGGTGTGACTGAAGATAAACGGTTAAAAAGGATCCATGTGCAATAACCTATGAAGAAATGTGATATATTATTTACATCACACTGAAAATGTACAGTGCTGTAAATAGGAAATGGTATGCACAGCATGACTGCTGAGGACAAAGAGGAGTTGAAGGGTGTGGATGAGATCACGTGTGTCCCCCTATAGCGCAGGTGATCCATGGAGACGCAAGAGAACAAACAGGAGTGTGAGTCACCCCCTCTGGCTCATCAAGCTCTTTTTTGTGTGCATGCCTCAGTGTATATGTGTGAAACAGTGTACGGCAGTGTGTGTTTAAGTGTGTGGTGTGTGTGTGTGCATGTGTGAGTAACCTTTCAGGAATTGAAACTACTACAGCAAGAAAGGTCACATTCACATCCACAGCCGGGAAAATCTTAAAACTTGTCCACTCAACGGTGATTTCCATAATAGGTAGGATGTAAAGCAAAATAAAATAAAATAAAAAACTTACCAGGATCAGGTGTGGGTGTTGAAAGAGGGCAATTATCTTTCATACATGTTTCAGGAACTCCACTGTTACCCAGTAAATCCTTTTTTCCTACAGAGAAAATATCAGAATAGGTGGAAGATGATGTGTAGCTGGTTAATGATGAAAGCACCAAGAGTTCACAGTTGAAATACGGTGATTAAATAATGCTGTTGCATTAAAACTGCTTCCAAATAATTCTCCTAAGCAGCAAGAAAGATATAGACAGACATTATGTAAACTGAGGCGGCAGCTGCTGGGTGGGCGGTGAAGTGTTGCTGAAAAAACCCGAACAAATGATTTGCACACCGGCAAAGCCGTGAGCAGCAGAGGAGCTGCACTCAAATGTGAACAGCTCCAGCAGACAGGCAGAGGGAGGTGTGGACACACAGGCCACACTGTCATCATAATGCCTTTCCCACCCTGATGAGCTGGAGGTCAGAGGGCAGGGCAGGAAATCAAGAGGCAGAGGAAGCAGAAGAAGGAGAGGAAGAAGTGTGAGGTTAAGAGGGCTGAGGTAGGATGCAGAGGTCGAAGGCCTGAGGCAGCAGCAGCATGGACAGGGTGCTCCTCAGCCCTGATGGAGCTCCGGTTGTGTCTCAGCTTACCCCTCAGCTAAGAGACAGACAGGCGTGAGCCCAGCTGGTTACATAACCCACCACTGCTCTGCTGCGTCTGCTGTGCTCTATTCAGCAAAACACAGGATGGCGCGGCCACCAGGTTATGCAACAGGTGCACATGTGCTAGCAGGTTGTCTTCCTGACCGCCGGAGCACTGTGCCGGAGCTCATTAACACACCCACACTCTCCGCAGTGTTTTCAAAACATGTGCCCAAATATGTACATATACTGTGTACTGTACAGAGTGTAGTCTACACTATTTTTTCATTTAGAGACTGTCCATGTGCAAACACTGATTTTACAATTTGTATTTAGAATTCTTTTATGTATATTTAAGGAAGGAAAATTGAGTTGTTACAGTGATTCATTCAGAGCCAAAGGGTCTCGGCTTCAGAGTTACTGTCCGAAATATTAAGTGGTTTGATTTATGAAGCCGCCAACTGCCCAGTCTGCCTGTCTGTATCAGTTACTCTTTTTTTCTTTTCTTTCAGAGGCTTTTATTTTTCAACTTTTATTTTGCAAGCTTGAGGCCATAGGATCTCTGTGCTATTGATAAGTTTAGAGCTGAATTAGAAGTACTGACATGACTGTTAAAGAGAGCAGCTTCAGGTCATGTTTTCAGGAGCAGAGCAGCCACAATGGTGGAATAAAATTTTCAGTTTCTTAGATCACCTGGAATGACCAGTAATTATTGATACATTGTGTTAGATTTCGTCTTATTTTGATGTTTCCTGTTGACCTTGTGGCTTGTCCTTCTAGGTTGATCACCTGATCGACACACCTGGCTGAGTCTATTTCGGCCAGCCCCTTTATTCTCTCTCTCTTTCTCTGTCTCTCTCTCTCCTCTGCTGCAGCAACACCCTCGTGATGCAAGGTATCTGTTTTCCTTTTCAGTGTCATCCATTTATTTTCAATAAACTCTCATGCAGTAAACTTCTGTCTGGTTTTGTGTCCGTTATCATGTTCAGTGCTAGCTGTAACATAAGTAAAAACTGTTATTTTGCCACAATGGCATCAAGGTAAACCTTTGGTTAAATGTACTTGTACTATGTTAATGATGTACAGTAATGATTAAGAGTGTTTAAAGTTCAGACCTGGTGCAGGAAGGCGGTCCACTTCCATGCGGAAATCATCCTTGAGGAACAGGAAGCCAATGATGGAGAAGAAGTAGACAAGAAAGATGGCTAGAACGGCTGTCAGAATAATGGAGCGGCCATTCCTCGTCACGCTCTTAATCACATTGAGCAGCGTCTCCTCTCTGATCACCAGGTCAAAAAGCTGTGAAAGATCAATGTCGCTGAGTTGTCAATGAATCTATTCATTCAGAATAACTGTTCTTGCTGTGCTGATCAATCTGTGTCAATGCAACATAAAGTGAGACATGTAGGTGGTCTGTTACCAAAAAGCTGTAGAAGAACTCATGCACAAAAAGTCCCAGGACACAGATGATGGCGTAGCCCAAATGGTAGATGAACAGCATGTCCATCACGACTGCTTTGTAGCCTCGAGTGAACGTCCCCTGGTTGCCCACAAAACTTACAAGAAAGACTAACTTGTTGAACAGCTGGAAGAGAAGAAAACAAGACTCAGGGATAAATATGTATAAAGAGGCAAGAACAGACATATGCCTCCACAACACGGATTTAAAACGTCTTTTACTCACATTGACAGTACCCAGCAACAACAGAGCAGGACCAAGGCCCATGGTGTAGATGGCACGTAGAATAAGGGAGACCAGGAAGAACAGGATGCCCCACGGTTTGGGTAGAACAGGGAGTAGTGCAGTGGAGACCCCCAGTGCCACCCACAGTGAGATATTCCAGAACGAGGACAAGGTGCCTGGACAGAACAGTAAAATATCAGTCAAGGAAGCACACTTCAGTGCTCTGTAGCATTGTGGTGTTGCTTCAATTAATTATTCACATGAGCAAAGAGCTTAACTTAGCCCAACGCAGACAAAGGCAACACTTTTTAAATTGTCAAACAGTGGTCTGTAGGGGCCACCTCTTCATCAGCTCACACTGTAGACCACCAATCTGAAGCTCAGGACGATTTAGGAAACTTAAGTGCTTTGATGATTTAATATAAAATAATAAAAAAATGATAAAAATAGACTTATTATTATTGTTATCACTACTCATTAAGGCAAAATGTTTACTACCATTTGATCTCATTTTGCTCACATCTGTGTAAGGTCTTTAAAGCCCCTTGATATGAGATTGACACAGCTGGTAAAAAGATTCAAATTACAAAACCTGAATTTGATCTTGAAACACTACAGAACTGTAAATGTCATGTACAGAATCAGAGAAGGAGAGCAGGAAAGTAACCTGCACCAGTCTCGATGTACAGTATCAATAATACATATATATTATCTGGATCTGCAGCAAAATGTACAAACTCATGGATCTCACCACTACAAATATGTCAGATTTTTAATATCAAGATCCACGTGTTATTTCCCAAGAAACTGATGAATAGAAAATCCTGGACCCACTTCTTCAGCTGAGTGGACACCACATTTTAATGAACACTTTTCTCTAGAGTAAAGATGATTACCGTCAAAGTTGTTGTCCACCCTCGACAGGTGCAATTAGTGAGGTCTGAGGGAGGTTTCAGTGACGTACATTTTGTTGAGAGCTACACTCGAGGGTGAAAGGTTTTGGAGCACCTCCATTTTCAAGCTTAAGGGATTTTGAGTCATCAACAAAAGTTGGGGTACCTGCAGGAATTTCCAAAGGGCTTTTTTTTCCTCTCCATTGGTGCTGCAAAGCTCTAGATTAACCAGCATCTTAATCCCCTCTCCTACAAAATTTACATGATTTTTCAGGTTTTGATGAACTAAACTATTCACCAGTGTGGAGGCATAACAATCAGTGTATTTCTGTTTTAATTATTAAATGTGAACACAATTAGTTTCGGCAGTGGGTCCTGTAGACACAGGCCTGTACAATATTAATCATTTGATTAATTTGAACAGTCTTTTTATTAAGTTTGTTAGAAAACTAAATAGCAAGAATTGTTATTAAAGCTGCTGGAAAGCTTCAGTAGAGGTAATAGCTTTTTAATAGTAAAGTCTAGGTGACTGTTTTAGATTTGGTGTGTGGTTGTTATCTGTCTGAGGACACACGTAGGGACAGGACTTTATTGATTAATTTCCAAAATATCTGCTGTTGAGCTGGCCTTGCATGTAAATTTTAATACATACTTGATATAGGTTTTATTTTATTTATTTATTTATTCATTTATTTGAAGTTTATGATGCTAAATGAAGCACCTATCAGTTTGTCTCCACATTGATGTATTGGTTATTAGACAGTAAATTAATCTAATTTTAATTAGGCGGCTAAATAATTTTGATGAAGTATTACATTTCACCTCAGGCCACCTAATTTAATCTATAAGCCCATCTATCAGTTTGACAAGTTAAAAAAAA
>OMNW01008358.1:0-10860 GCA_900303245.1 Selene dorsalis
CAGGCCCAGATCTGATCATGTCAGGGTTCATTTTCCACCTCCATCTCCTCCGGTCCTCGGTTTGATTGGTGAGCGGTCAGGTGCAGTGAAAAAAGTTTTAAGTTATTAAGTCAGGAAAAAAGAAAAAGAAAACAACAAAACAAAATGAAAAAACAAGTAAGTAATTTATTTTGTGCTCTGACCTGTAGTTTGACCTGCAGTCTTAGAGACACAAGTCTAGAGATTGCAGACAGACAAACCCGGGCTTAAAGCAATTGAAGACCTGTGTCCTTTAGTGACCCACTTTAAGGCCGGGCTACTTGGCCCGACCTGACCCTGATATCTCATTTCCTTTGAATCAGAGATCTGGGGCTAAGGACCAGGCACCTCTGTCTTGGAAACACATGAGGCGGACAGGACCCTCCTCCTCCAGTTACAATCCCCAGTGATACACTCATCACATGCCTCTGTCCTCCGCAAATGAGCTGTGATTGAGGTGATTGGAACTTCCAGAGGCTGTCACAATCATTTTGATTGGAAAATAGACAGGAGATAATGGGAGAGACAGGCCTGTTATGAGAGCCCTGTCAGGGCTAAAATAATGCATTGGAGTGAAGAGGTTAAAGACACCGTTTCCTTGTTAATAATTAATTGCTGTGCGTGTGGTGGATCCACTTCATCGCTCCCAGTCATCACTTGATAATTGCTTTACATTTAATTTGGCTTTAGAGACTGTTTTTCAAGCTGGGTAAATTGTGCTTAAACTTAATATGGGCTCAGGCAGAGACAGCAGTTTGGTCATAAACCACTAATAAAAGAAGTGACAAGTTCGAATAAGTAAAGTAGTAAAGACTCACAGAGCTTTTACATGTCTGTACTTCTTCAAGTGTAGACTTTTTGATTCAGTTTTTAGAAACTAAATTAAAAATAATATCTATAATACTACTAAAACAACAGGAAGTTTGTTAATTACATAGTGCTTGATAATACTTGCATTAACCTCTCAGTCCTGAGGCAATTAGTCAAATGACAGATAATGGAGCATTTGCATGATAGCTGACAATATATTACAGTAGGCCTACTCTTGTAAGTAATTTCAATGTCAAAATTCTCAAATGTCAAATGTCACATTTTTCTGCTTCTTTCTGTTTTATGTTGTATTGTTTAAAATACAATGTCTTTGGGTTTTGGACTTTTACATGTCATGGTAATGGTGGAGAGTGAGCGCCTACTGAGTTGCCAGAAATCTAGTATCCATAATTAGGCACGATGGTAAACTGGGTCATGAAAGAATGAGGAAACCTACAGTAGAACTGCCTTTTGTCTTGGCCGACTGGGTGATGCTTGGATGATCAAGGTTTTTTTTTTTTTAAGGTCTGGCTGGGACTTTTAGTAATCAGTAGTTAAGTGATGGTCACATCTATTGGGTTTAATAAACACAACATTTAAAGAAATCCCACTCCACGACTTCATTACAAACAATACAGGCAAAATATCTGAACTGATTTTTCTGTTGAAACAGTCAAAGAAATGCATTTTATTTGTCAGCCTTCTTATCTCATGGCTTGATGAGGAATTTCAAGGCGATAATGACTGCCCTCTCCTTCCATCTCTAGATGACAGAAGCAGATGTTAGTGGATTAGACAAGGTGTCCCCGAGGACCAACAGGGATACAGCGGAGAGGGACGTGCCTGTCAAACGCCTTGAGAATGATGCTAAGCTCAGGGTAAGGAGCCCCCCTATACAGTACATGATCCCATTACAGTCGTGTGTTATGTTGTGGGACCACCACCAATGAAGGAGTACCACATAGTCACTGGTGACCTCTATAGTTCCCTCTATCTGCTCCAGAAGGGGATCAAACTTCACTTTGCTGCTGTATAGCCCCCCCCACCTTCACGAGGGAATTTGACTGCTCCCTTTGCCAAATTCGAAACAGCCAGTGCTCAGCCTTGCATGCACACAGATAATGATCAAGTTAATTAGACCTGAGATTGAAGGAACTGCAGCAGCAACTTAATCATTTGTAACTTGATTAGAAATACTATATTCTGCAACTCCAGGGACCAGAAGCTTTCAGGGTTTTTTTTTCCAGAGCGCCTGAAATTAGGATGTACTTTGGATATCAGGTCTTGAGCGAAGACATAATGTTTCTGTAATCCAAAACAGTGAAATGATCCTAAAGTCCTAAACACAAGCTCAAGGGAAATCCTCTGCTGTCTCTGACTGACAGGAGCAGGTGTAGCTTACAAATGTAGTAAAGTTTCCTTTCTTTCCTATCCCCCATAGGAAATTTATGAATTTGGAAGAAAATTGGGTCAAGGTAGCTTCGGAGTTGTTTATGAAGCGACCCGCATTGAGGCGCAGACAAAGTGGGCTATAAAGGAGGTTTGCAGACCAGAGGTGGGTACATTTAGCGTCCCTGTAGCAAGTCTGTTTTTCAGCATAATAAGAAGTTGTTCTAATAAGAGAGAGTTTACTGTTGGGCCATAACTGTGTTGTTAAACTCCATCAGCTGACCTTCTGTCACTTCAGGCAGGAAGTTCGAAAGTCAAGATGCTGGAGCATGAAATAAACATACTCAAACAAGTGAATCACAACAACATAATACATCTAAAGGAAGTCTACAACACGCCCAAAGTAAGCATCGCCGTCCTTAACCTCACAGACTCAAAGTAAGCCGGCCCTGAGTGATGATGTGACATATAATCTCCTATTACCGCGTGTCCTCTGCATAAATATTCCTGTTAAGCGCACGCAAATTGACTTTGTGGTTTCGATGCATTTTCTTTGTTTGTTTCTAGATGATGTATTTGGTTACTGAGCTGTGTGATGGAGGTGAACTGAGGCAGCTGCTGCACCGGAAAGGGTTCTTCACCGAGGACGAGACAAGGCACATCATCTGTAGCTTAGCTGATGCCGTCGCCTACCTTCACAAAAGAAGTAAAGTCACTCTGCAGGTTGACATTTTGATAGTATTAACAGAATGATCTAGAAAGAAAACGGTATCTTAAAATCTAGTTGTGTTGCTGCCGTGATGATACAGGTGTTAAATTGTGCTGAACTTGTTGATGAGTTACTTCACATGCCTCATATTATCTCCTTAATTACAGTATCGGATAATGTTGTAGTCTGGAGTATTTTAGATTTTAGCAATACTGTGCCTCACTTAGATTATTATAGGGTAACCATTATTACACAGCTGTGTTGCCCTAATTGACTCCATTGAGACTCCTTGCCATTATAGCGCTCAGTCATTATAGAAGCATGGCTCATTTTGATAGAAGAGAAATAATAAACAACTGCCAGGAAACAACATAATAAACATTTTAATTAAATCTACGTGTTTCGTTTGGAAAGGCCTTTTCCCCTTCTAATGGCAAAATCTGTGGTAAGAGGTAATTTAGGACACTGTCTGGCAATAAAGCATCATTACATGTGGCTAATGACTGATTTACAACAAACTAGGGAGCAATACTGATTAATAGGTGTGTTCTCCCATGGAAAGTCTCCCGTGCTAGTTTTCCTCACCTTGTTACAGAGATGCGATGCTAATGAGAAAACACTGGCTTCGCTTTCTCTTTCTGTCATTTTGTCAGCCTCTGTTGTTATCCTTAGCTGTACTTTGTTTGTACTCGGCTGTGTTTTGAGCTTTAACACAGCTTCAACACACCTGCTGGTAACAGCGTAGTAAATTATGCCTGTTCATTTAACTTCTAACACTGCAGATCCAACTGTTTTATTAAATAAAAAGCACAATTTATTGGGAAATAACCAGGATAATGATTACTGAAACACAATGCACCAAAAATTACGCAGTATTTGGCAACTATAATGTGTTTTCCTCTCATTATTATTTCATTAAATAATTGAAAGAAATGCAAAACTCATGTATTTTTAAATAGGCACTTGTTATTTAGTATAATTATCAAATAACCTTGACAAATATGAAAGCTGCAGCACTAAACGAAAAAATTTCAGGAGCTTGCTGTATTCACACCAGTTTGTCTCACTTACCTTTCACACACCATCAACCCTGTTGTGTTATATATTTGGTTGCTTAAACCAGTGCAGTGAAAAGAACTGCCCAGGGCAAATTGTATTTTTCCTCCTGCCTTCTCTCACTCCACCAAGTTTTGTTAACAATGCCCTTCATCCTGGGACTACTGTAAGCAAGATAAACAGATCACTGTGGTAGTGTGTGTGAAACATAGCTGATTCAAAATGACATGTATTTTCTAAAGATTTAAGATCTGCCATGTTGTCATGAGTAGGTAACACTGGCATTTTGGAGCTGTGTTTTTAGCCACCTGATAAATGTACATCCAACGTTCACTCTCTTTTAACTCTGTTTTGGTCTCTACCAGCTTCTGGAAGAAAAATATGAGTTCTTGTCCAAGGCGACTGTAGAGTTTGTGATATTCTTAATATTACGAGCAACTCCATTTACGCTCCTTTGTTCCATATTGTTATAATGTTGTTATAATACTGAATGAATATTGATCCTAAAGGCCAACTGAGTAAGTTGTCACTCACACCAGTGTTTAAACTCATAATATCTCTCTCCTTGTATGTGACAGGTATAGTCCACCGCGACCTAAAACTTGAGAACATCCTTGTGAAAAATTCTCCAGATGCTGATGATAATGAAAGGATTAATATCAAGGTAAGATGGTGAAACTTTCTATCAGTCCTTCTTGTCCATTCTACAAGACCACGATGGGCCCTTTTTCCTTTTACTTCCTCTATATTTAGCAGCTTTAAATACTCATCTCATTATGACAGACTCCCCCTGGTCTTCCTTTGTATTACACCTTCACAAAGAAAAGACCTTAAAACGAATCACCAGCTGAGCACAGTGTGTTTTGAACGTTGACAACGAGCCAGCTAAAGCAAATATTTGTTGTATGAGCTAAAACAAGACCTGACCACAATATAAACACCCCTGTCTCTTCCTGCATAGACACTCACACTGTACGTTTTGTGAGAAATCGTTGCCACGTGTACTCTATCACAGTGGTTGGTCCTCTCCTCTGGATGTTCTCGCTCTTGCGATGATGTGATACCTCGTTGTAAATACAAGCACCTGCACAGCTTTAACATCTATGTAGCTATTCATGTGAAAAGTCAAGGGTCATTGTTTGCTCTCAAGCACTGTGTTTCTGTCAAAGATGTCTGAGACAAAGAATTAAGCACAGGCTCTGTCAGCACATCTACATCATGTTTATTTCTATCACCTTTTCCTTAAGTGCTTTTCTCTGCCTAGGTGACGGACTTTGGTTTATCACTGAAGACTGGTGTGGGGATTGAGAACATAATGACAGAGCCCTGTGGGACTCTTGGCTATATGGGTATGACACCACATTTTTGATTTTACTATGGAGAACTAAAGAGAGACATTTGAAATCCAACACATGGTGATTTGATAGGCAGTCAGTGTAATTTTGTTTAACTCCACACTTATACAGACTCACTACAAGGTGCTATGCCGTCTATAGTGCAAGCTAGCTGCTATATGACATCATTTGGTTTCATGTTATTCCACTGATAAATAATTGGTAGAGATAATTTGCCAAAAAATGTAATAACGTACAAGGAAAGAAGCGAAAACACAGACTAGGTAACGGCAACATTGATATGCAAAACATTTCTCCAGATTTTGCAACCTGTATTCTTCTGGTTTGCAGTCTTCTCCACCTCCATTTTTATTTGTGCTTTATTTTTTATGGTCCCTTTCTGCCACCGACTGTGGACATGTATAACCACCCTGGTTATCACATCACTCCTGTGCTTGTGTGTGTGTGTGTGTGTGTGTGTGTGCATCCTTGTGAATGTGTTAATAAAACATAATGCAAACATATTGGATTTATATTGGATCAAAATCAGTTTCAAAATCTCAGACAAAAGTAAAGTCTCTCTGTGTGAATTTCAGCACCTGAAATTATGAGCGGTCACGGTTACAGCCTGTGGTGTGATTTGTGGAGCGTAGGAATCGTTATGTATATGTTGTGAGTAGATACATACATACATATATTTATACGCACACGCACACGTACTGTGACCAGATGTGTATGAGCTGTGTGTACTTGCAGGCTGTGTGGAGAGTCTCCATTTGTGTCCAGAAAAAAGACAAAACTATTTGATGAGATCATGAGCAAAGAAATCCCATTTACTCAACCCATCTGGGCCAAAGTCAGTGACTCAGGTGACACTTAATCTCCTCTCTCATTCACAAATAAATGTAATAATTGTAATCTCTTTTTAGTGATATACAGTAGATGTTGCATACATGCTGTTGATCAGTTTGAGTCTGTCTCAACAGCAAAAACTGTCGTGATGTGCCTCCTGAACACGAACCCGGCCGAACGCATGTCCGCCGATCAGCTACTAAACAACCCATGGATTACAGTAAGGCGCCGACTCTACCCGCTGCATTCATAAACTTTACCAAATGAGTCACATGAGGAGCTCTTACTGGGTGCTTTGTTCAACAGGGTGACACTAATGTGCCTGTTATAGAGTCCAATGCGATGGATATGATGCGCAACCAGCTGGAAGAGAAGGAGAGTAAGGCAATGATGATGATTTATCTTACATCAAATAACATAATCCAGGTCACAGTTTGATAACATGCTGTTTGACAAGGTGTTCTGGTGTATAAAAATAATGAAGAGGAAGAAAAAAAAATTCAGCTTCAAAGTTTTGTTTTTTAGGTTTCAAGTCTGTTGAACTCATGGCTGGTTTCAGTTCAGCAGTGTAAGTTAACTGTAAATGTAGCATGAAGTGTTAGTGGTGTTGCTGTGGTTGGCTGCTGAATTTATGAAATGCTATAATTGAGATGTCCTGATATATAATTTTAACCAACCGGCCAATCGGAAACATTTTCTCTCACACAGTGCACATGGTACTATGGAATATACCAGTGTTACTAAATTAGGTCAAATTAGTAAAACCAACACAGCAACCGGGTTTATGTACATAAATATATGGAATTTGATTATTACAGTGGCGCGCACAGAAGAAGAGAGCAGGGACGGAGGCAGAGAGCAGTGAACCAAAGCCACGTGGGATTATTCGATGTTGATGTTATTTAAAATTATCCACAATAGGAGAAAAGACTCTGGAGGACTTCTCCCTTGCCTCCTCTCAGGACACCCAGACCCCGCCCCTGGTCCCAAGTGCAGCTTCACCCGAAAGAGGCAGTAACCACAAGAGCCCTGCTAAAGTTGGCCCTGAAAAAGACAGCAGCCTCCGTGGACCCTCCACATCCACCAAGGCGGTACTGTATACGGTCTACTCTCTACTTATATAGCATTTATTGACACTGTATGTGATTAATATTCTGTCTGTTACACTCTTTCTACAACTTGGCCCATTCTGTCCAATTTACATTTTTTCTTTAACTTTTTCTTCTACTTATTATATCTTGTTTTTAACAAGGACTGTGCAATCAAATGTTGAACTTAGAACCAGTACTGACTCATCAGTACTGGCTATAACCCAACTGTCCCAATTAGATCTCTACTGTACATGGTTATAAGTAATTGTGGAGCTCAACAAAAAAAAAAAAAAAAAAGTGAAGTACCACCCTATAGGTCCGGACTCATCTATTATGTATGGTCATGGAATCCAGGTACAGATCTCTCATGTTTCCCTTTGGATTACTCTTGTATGTTGGAATAAAGACTAAAAACAGCGGGGTCGGCCTCCAGCAGGACAAGCGCAGAAATGGCCTGGAAACCTCAGGACCGTCTCAAACAACCACCGCACAGGTTTGTGAAACCTTTTACGACAATTAGTCTGATCAGTTCAATTTCATTTGATTCTTCAATTTAAGTTTTCTAGTAGCACTTGACATACTTTGAAGTTTCACATTTTACAGGTTTTAAATTAAGAATTTTCAAACCACAAATATCTACTTTGCATTTTAAACAGAAACTTTCTCACCAAACATCCATCGTGCTACTACATCACCATGCAAATTGCTTTTAATATTCAGCCACCACTAGATGGTGCCAGATTTACCTATAACAGAGGATGTCAGTGAAGGTGTAACCATGCAGCTGCTTTTTTTTTTCTTTACATGAATGTGATAGTTAATTCTGTCATGTAAGATGAATATGAATCGTATTCCTGCAGTCTCATGCAGGTGTGAAACCGACCACACAGCAGAGCGCCAAGCAGCACAGGCCTCAGGAGAAGAAGGACCTCAGTAACCTACAGAAATCAGTCCCTGACGTTAGTAAGGCAGAAACCCAGAGAGCAAGGACGGGGGCCCGCAAATCACCAGCTGGCTCCAAGACTCATAGCCATTCAGAAGAAAACTAAAAGAAATAAGCCACATGATCACGAGGTTAGGGGTAAGAGTTGGGAGACAACACGAGACTAGAGGTGGACTTTGTTTGATATTCACTTTATTTAATTCTGCTTATTTTACATAATTCTGTGATTTAGCAATCAATCAAAATGTGAATGTAATTACTGTGAATGGTGCAAACTTTATGGTGATGACCAGAACTTAGGCAGTGATACCAGTGTCAAATAAAAGGGCTTCACATGCAGGTGTGAAAACAGTACAAGGAGTCCAAGCGGCTGAGTGTCCGGCCTTAGAAGTGGCTCGTGCCAAAGGAAAGGCTCCTGCTCTGAGGTATTCTCCTGGATGTGGTAACAAACACTTATTGTTACGCAGCCAACCATCTGAGCCAAATACAGACTAACTTTTTTTTTTTATAATGGCCGGCAAACACAGGGATTTAAATGAGTTTATCAGATATTAGTGGTGATTGGAAGTTTTTATTATAAAGCAGTGGAATAAGAACAGCCACCCTGGAGATTTGAGCTCAGCACAGATCATTCTTATAATTTAAAACTATTATTAAGTGATTTACTTACTCTTAGAAGCATATCTTCTCATTGTCATCTCCTCATTTAAATACACTGTGAATGCCTTTTCCATATAGGAAGTAATAGTCTTGACTTGAAAATGATTAAGTCAGTGAAGCAGTGAATGTTAATTTATCACAGTGGGGAAAAATAATAATTAGCTAGGTGTCGGCGATGTATCAATGTGGTCGGTGAATATTTTTAACAACAAATGTACAAGTTAATTTCTTTAAAATTAGCATTTGTCAGAAATGTGTGATTACAACTTGAAGCTGTTTTTAAATCAGTATTTTTTTTGTAAGTAATGTGCCAAATGTCATAAAACACAGAACTGTTTGCATATTCACATTCAGTACAATTACACAATATTTTGTATTGTTTTGTAATTACATGCTAAATTGCAGACAGTACAGGAGACTGTACTGGTTATCATTTCACAACACCAAAGTGAGGATAGGGATTTTCCTTTTTTTTTTTTTTCTGGTGTGACCTCTCAATTCCAAAAAATGCCCTATATGCAGTGACTGCACCCACTCAGTGTCAAAACAGAAAAACTGTCACACAGGCTGGTTACGCTCCATCTGAATGCAGAGGATTGGGACTGAGGGCAGCCACGGGTCTAATCTCATTTGGAGGCCATTGAAAGCAGTAGGAGCTACTTTGAGGGCACTGCCATTCAAACACAGGTTTTTTCCGCTGTAGAGAGAATAATCCCCAGCATAGATACAACATTAAAGTAGCCAAGCATAACACACAGAGGCTGAATTTCAAATTCACCCATTTGCATCTTGAAGTGAATGAGTGCCAACAATGGGGCCCTGTGTTCATACACAGGCTGTGTTTTAGTGCGTATGTGTAAATGTAGCGTGCGTTCATTGAAGCCGTTTTCAAAAGGTTTTCCTGCATTTCAAGGAAGAGTCTTGAAAGTGTGGGCACAGTATTTATTATATTCTCTCCAGGCAAATACACCGGTGTTGGTTGATGTTTCTTAATGCGTAGAATAGATATGCAAAACGATTTTTTCATTGTCACTTATTAGGTTTGTTTTTAAAACACAGACAGTTTGTGAAAATCAACGAATAAACATGTGAGTTGTCTTTGATTCAAGCTGCTTGCCAAAAAGACTGCAACATTACTGCAACATTATTGACACGTATGCCTTGGGTTTCCTCAGACTGGTATAAACAGCAGATGGAGCTGTAGTAAGTCGCTGAATTCATTTCCTGCAGTTAATCTGACAGGAGAGTGCTACCCTTAAAGCTTCCTACCTAGTTTTGTGCATGGAGATGTGTAATTAGAATTGATTGCTTGAGTCACTGCCCATTAAAATAGCAATGCCCATGTAATGTGTCACTAATTAATAAGTTGAATGCTTATGTCTTGATGGTCCGTTCAAACAAAATAAATGGTGAAGACGTGCTTGATTTTGGTGTTTGATTTTGTTTGTAGAAAATTTGAGACGCAAAAAACACAGCAATTATTCACCTAGTGAGTTAAACCTCTTCTCCCTTTAGATTACCCCACTCCATTTGCATAAAGTCTGTTCAGATAACCTCATGTATGGCTAATTTTTGTCAGTAGAGGAGATGGGATTTCAAGCATATGGTCCTCATTGTCTTGAGCGAGACTTTTAATTAATTATGGGGAAACAAAAAAAAACTCTCCAAATTGATTTGTGCAAGCAGAATATGACCTAAAGCAAATTATAGGAGTGCTTGTACACGCCTCAGGGTAGAACAAATTCGAAGAGAGTGAAACACATCAAGAAAATATGGAAGAATGGGTTTCTTCATATATGATGACAGTGGGCTCCAATGCTGTTAAAATACTGTCAGTTCTTATTGCGGCAAGAAAACAGGAGCCTCCAGTTTTACTTTTACTCCTTTGGCCAAAACAACAGAGAGAAGCGATGGGAGGGGAGGGGGGGCAGAGTGAAAGAGACTGGTGGATAGGTTAGGGGCGTGAATTTGGGACAAAGCATGGAGGCAAAGGAAATT
>OMNW01008360.1:0-15374 GCA_900303245.1 Selene dorsalis
CACACAGCAACTTGCCAACCCCACCCCAGAACCAGAAACACACAATACATTCACACACTCGGTTCTCTCCACGTCCGTGCCAAGCCCAGATCATCAGCACAATGGCCGTTCCCCCCATCGCAATAAAAGGGGGATTTGAATGAAATCCTAAACTGTGGTGCGCCACATAGGAAGTGTCCTGACCCACTGTCAGAAGGAATAAAACATGTCAGCTGAGATGTCTCGGAGCACTACGCAAAACAAAAACACGGCCGCCTCCCACTCTGTTCTCAGGGTGGGACGACACCTTTGCTTTCATTCAAAGTCACACAGACCGAAGGGAAGCCGCTTTATTAGCCAGCCCTCCATCCCTAAGTAGCACTGAAGAAAATATGAATCTAAATACAAGCAAACCATCCAGACTGCGGTTTCCCCTCTAGTTCATTTTGTTATGATCGGCTTTCCAAGCTGGAATAACTGCTGGCTATCACATGTTAACATCCGTCTCCTCATCCCCATAAAATTCTATGATTTGGGGGTTTGTTTCCTGTTGTTGGTTCAGATTACGATTGTAATGAAAGTAAGCGCAGTCTGCGTGGCAACGGGGTGAAAAAAAAAAAGAAAAAACCCGTCAGCGCTTGATGTCATTATTTCACGCCGACGACAGTTCAAATGGCATCTTTCTCACCTGGCCAAATGAAACACACCGATGGAGGAAAAAAAAAAAAAAGAAAACGCTCCAGAGGGTGGAGTAACACACTCACAAACGTGCTCTGAAAGGCGCTGAAGCTTTCCCCCCTCATGGCACCTCTGCACAACCCGACACCTTCCTGCAGAGACTTTAAATGAGTGGCCGGTTATTATGATAGAACAGGAGCCAGATCTTGTTATGATTTGTGTTTGCGAGGTGATGCTTGGATAAACACGGTTCAAAAAAAAAAAAAAAAAAAAAAAGAGGTTTGGATGAAGAGTTTCTGTGGGAATAAAACGCTTAAGTGTTGCCAGCGCATTACAGTAAATGACACTGCATGGGAATGAAAAATGCAGACATGTTACATAACTTCTGGTAAAGTTTGTACTTTAACTCCAGCCTGCTTCAAAAGGGTAATCATGTTTTGCCATGCTGGTTTGAATGAGAGGGATAAATACTGCTGGGAGATTTTTTTCTTTTCTTTTCTTTCTCTAAATGTCAAAATATCAGCTGCACCAGTGCGGATTAAAATTTTAGTAGTGTTAATGTTTTGCACTCTTTTATTAACTCTTTGAATCCTGGCAGTTTTTGGATTAGTATTTACAAGCTCATGCATAGTCACATGTGTTGACCAGACATGTTAATGTCACAACACATTGGGCTGCTCAGCAATGCCATCGTTTAGTTTAGTCATACTAGGTTGAAAGCAGGACATTCAAAGGTTTCCAACATGCAGGACATGTATGTAGAAGTGTTTCAGGTACATAACAGCTTCGGATATGAGATTACATGCAGACGTCTTCCAGCTCTCAGCATGCTTTTGTTGTTACAGACAGGATACAAGTGTACTGTAATGTTGCCATGGAGTCAGTAACCAAGGTCTTGTGGGTTGTTTTTTTTTTTTTTTCTTTCTTCCAGCATATATTGGTCAATATTTTGGCAAACCTGCACCATTGGTCATCATGTTGCTTTCGCTAGCAGTTTCTGCTTGCTCTCCAATAACTGATGTACAGGTCAAAATCTGTGTACTTTTGATCTTTTGATATCTGTTCAAAAGTTGATGCTTTCCCCAGTTTTTGCAGGTTCTGTTTTGTATGACATGACTGTATAAAATGCATAACAATGACTTTATGAGGTCAGTCATCGCAAACTCCTAAGAAACATAAGAAGTGTTGAGTTTGTAGTGACATGTGATGCAGTAACTTTAACGTGCCGAATGGGAGCGACTGAAAATGATGTTTTGACCAATTCTAAATATCAAACCTAGGGACCGGCCTCTAATAAAAGTCTGTAATGTTCTAGAGTTGGAAGTAAATAAAGGTTAAACTATTGTGTATCCAAGACAGAGGGTGGGAGCTGTGTGAGAGACAAAGAAGAAATGCAATGTGTCTCAGCGGGACAGACTGACAGATTGGGTCCTTGCTGCTGGGGCCCAGCCTGTGGTCCTTCATTATGTGTCATCCTCTCCCTCTCCCCTCCAGTTTTCCAGTCTCACTCTTTCTTGCAATGACTGAAATAAAAGGCAAAAAGCCTTAAAATAATAACAAACACAAGAATGATAGTCTGTCTTTCTCCCTGAGTGATGATTTTCTAAGTCGATACAGCTGAAATCACAGCTCTGTATTTGTTGTGTAATTTATGTGTTTGGTCAGAGAGGGTCTAGGTTCTGTATTAATACTGTGAGAATATCAAAGTGCTCAGTTTGTACAGAAATACACAGCTCATATTCAGAAACTGTGGTTTAAAATGATCCATGGGGGCCTCTGTAACGTTGTGATGTCACAACAAAAGTAGTCAATCAGAGGGGAAGCTGACCGACTGGAGCTCCAGAGACAATCCTGAGAGAGTAAATGTAAAACTACACTGAGATGGTTTTGGAAACTTAAACACAACAATATATCATCTCATATAAATGCGTATAATATGGGACCTTTAAATAACACATTCATCCTCAGTGGACATCTGAGATAAAGCTACCACTGGGAGCTGTAAGTGATACTGAGTTCAGCAGTGTAATTACATTGACTGTGTCTTGTTGTCTGTTCGGACAAAATGTGAAGTTAATGTGAGGATAAGATTAGACATGATGGTGTAAACTGATGTGAGCTGAAAAATTTTCAGCTTTGGGAAAAACTGCACACGTACGCCAGAGCTTTATGAACAGAGACAAGAGGAAAAAAGAGACTTAACAGCAAGAACTGGAGTTTGTGGTGAGTTCTGAGCTCAGTCACAGGCAGAGCCGAACACAACACTCTCCCTTTCCAGCAGCTATCTATTTTACAGCTAACATTTGTGGAGTTGGAGGAGCGTACCGGTTGCTCGGGGCGATAGTCCAGCAGTCAAAGTCACATGGGAATCTGTTTTTGGTCTCAGCACACCTTCAGAAGAAGATGAGGATCATGCAACATTTCACACAATAAGCATCAGTCAGGTGTCAAGCTGCAAATGGTTAACAACAGTAAGACAATTCCAGACTACTGCTTCGCTCAGCCCAACTAAATTACACAAGACCACATATTTCTCAGACCGCCGCCATCCGTCACTGCAGACACACTCCATCACACTCGGTGACGCTTCTTTTTTGGTGTTCAGTGAAGAGGCTTCAGCTTAGTCTGGGCTTCTGTCCTCCACACAGAGGCCTATCGACACCGTTTGGAAGCGCGGATGATCGATGAGCTACTGCGTCATTCCCTCAGGGCGCGTCAGAACTGTCACTGTGTACCTCTCGCCAAGCCCGCCGACCGTCCAAAGACAATGTGATGCATCAGTCATCGAGCCAGATCTCTTCCCCCGGACAAGAGGATCTGAGGGCGGTACATTTTCCCCCTGCTCTAATCCCGTCTCCAGCCATGAACCATCAGCTGCTCTCCCAACAAAGGCCACATAGAAACCAAAGCCTTGTGTATTTCATCCCAAAGCCATGCCTGTCTAATTTAACTCACTCTATCACCCCAGTAATCAGACCACTGCTCCCACACAGAACAACATGTGCTGTTCCTTCCAGATTTATGCCAACACTACATCCAGTACAGTGTATCTCGGTGAGGCTCAGCTCCCGGGCCGGTAGAGATCATCATGTTTCTACCTTATGTCCGGGGGAACCTCTGTGGTTCCCGGTCCTGAGCTGGAACCAGCAACGCCGTCTGGGAGGGGTAATGGAGGAGCTGCAGGATGAGAGACATCCACACAAACACAAACCAGATGGAGGGATAGAGGGATGGACGAGTAGGGAGGAGAGCCTGAGTCATCATCTCTCTCTCTCCTTCTCTAATTCTGTTTGTTTCACAGGAGACTCCAATATATACTGTTTGCCTGCATATTGTGTCATTCTATCATGGATCATTTCAACTGATTGGTTAAAATGAGGCGTGTGCACATCACCGCATGGTGTTAATTGAGCTAGTTTAGCCTTTTATTCTTCATTTTACACAAACATGAAGAAAACTCTGAAGGCTTCATGCATTAGTAACTTTTGTAGAAAATCCTCACTGTACCTCAGACCCTCTGCACCAGCATAAAGCCTGTAATCACAGGTATTACTCAGGTATGTATGAAACAAACTAGTGCATACTCAGTGTCATCCAACAACATCAAAAAGAAAAAGTGTTTTCAGCTGTTTTGAAAGGCCTCAGGCAAACACCAGGTGAAAAAGCATCAAGATGCACAAAGTGTGATTTGCAAATAGGACTTTTTACTTTTGAAGAGTCTCCCGTGGACGACGTGTTTGGTGTCCTGCCTGGGAAATGCAACAGCAAAGTCTGAGAAATCTGTGCTCTTGTGTAACTTAGTTGGGCCGAGCAAAGCAGCAGTGTGGAATGGTCTCACTTTTATCCATTTTCAGCTTGACAACTGACAATTTGTGCAAAATGTTCAACATCTCTGTTTGTTTGCAATTAATTAATGTGAGTTTAGGATATAATTAAACAGACCTGGCTCTTTTATCGTTTCTTTAGTAGTCTGCAATTACCTCATGTATTTCCAGGACATGGATATTTCAATCTTTAACCTTTTACTGCCTGCAGCTGATGTCAATGTGTCTAAATATTTGATGTTACAACCGACATCTAAGGCCTTTCGTGATTTGTGCATGTCGGTACACAATGTCTATATTTCTAATTACCTGCGCTCCTCCACGAGTACCTCCAAAAGGTACAACCAAACACTGAGTCAAAGCTGAGCCAACACAGAGCCACCATAATATTTATGCAACCCTGTCTCCAAGAAATTACGTTTCTATAAAACCGCACTACAACATCAAAAACCTGCTGTAGGAAACGTCATTGCTGGCTGGGTTATGTTCACAGGAAACATATTTTCTAAATGAATGAAGCGATACAATTATTAAAGCCTGCGGAGTCAGTAGGAGGTGGCAGGGGTGACGGCAGCATAAAGCACACCATTATCACTCCGGAGTACCATCTGGACAACAAAAGAGCTTTGGTTGGTTGGTAAGGAAAAGACGTTGGTTCTGGTTAAATGTAGATAAACACATCGAAAAATGTCTGAGGTCACTAGATTTCACCAGATCTTTCCATCACTTTCAACATGTGGTGTGAGTGTCTAAACAGAGCCATTAACAATTATTAAATCATTGACACTATGTAGATGTTACATGGCAAGAACAGATATGTTGATGGAAAACAGATTTATGATATAACGGATATATTTCACTAACGCTACCAGTATTAATGTATTTGACACAATTTAAAAACATTTCTATATTAACTCTATTTTGGTGACCTATGGAAAATGTATCTTAGCCTTAATGAGACAGTACTGAGTTTCCGATACCTTATATATGCGACCAGCATTTTCAAGTGATTGTGAACGGCACACGTAATTTCTTTTTTTTGTTTTTGGTCCTGTCTAAACTGTATGGATATGTTGTGCAAATCAGATCCTGAGCCACCGAGCTGACATGCCACTTGTACTCACACACATCAGTGTGTGTTGGCATTTCCATGACAACAAGTAAACCTTACCCCATTCATCTGAGACAACTGTCAAAGCTTTGGCACCTTTTTCAAAGATGACAACAGTATACAACAATGAAAAGAGCCAAATTACTGACACCTCTGAGGCTCATGGAGACGCCTCATTTCAGTGGTAACCTCAGTGATGCACCATGACTGACTCGGGTTCGGAACATGCGTCATTAATCGTTGTATCGTTTGTATGGGGTTTACAAATTGCTGTCACTTCATGTAGGTATTGGCTGGTATCAGTTCTGGCGAGAAAAGGCCTACAGTGTGAATTGTCATATTTTCCTTCTCCTCTCTCTCTCTCTCTGTCTTTTTCTTCTCCTGACATACACTTTTCATCCCTCCTCCACCCAGAGAAGACAGCAGTCGGAGGCAGGTACAGGGGCCGAGCTGCGCAAATCCATCACTCCATTTGTCACACTCTCCTCCATCCTACTAAATCTATCAGCGCACAGGCCAAGAGAGGCTGAGGACTTGAGAAGTCCACATATAGACCCATACAACTCACCTTGGAGAGAGTTAAGGAGTGACAGAGAGCCCAAGACCGAAATGAAAGAGACGAAGTGAAAAATAACAAGAAACATGACAGCTCTGATGTCATTCACCATTAGAAACCATTAGTGGGTTTGAATGTTCCATTGAAGGGTTTCAAGTCAGTGTAGTGTGGGTGAAAGCCCATTGACATCTTACTATCACCCCATAAGTAACTTCACACACACTTGTGTGGATATTTAGTGGTAAATTGGGAGTAATGAAGCAGAAGTGGGGTCACAGTAGCTCTTTGACAAGCACAACCTCCACTACACCTACAGAGTCCCATGTGAGCACATAGAACATACACAGGCCATCACTCCGCCGCCACCTTGCAGTCGATGGCGTGATGTCGTCAGCAGTGGCCCATCCTGTTTTTCCCTTGGCAGCGTTTATAGGTGTGTCAGGCCGAGGTGGCGCTGACCCGGGGAATGAAAGATGAAAGAGAGAGGTTGAAAAGAGCGATGAGGAGGGCTGGAGGAGAAGACAGACGCACACACAGAGACCTGTCAGCGCCTTCACACAGCGCCGTTTCCAACCTCTGCGCAACTCTGGATTTCTCTCTTCTTTCTTCTTTTCTTCGTCCAGCTTACCTGACGTTCTCTCATCCTAATGTGAACTTCACCTTATTTCTTCTCACTCTTTTTGAATTGAAATATGGAAAAGAGAAGTACTCCCATTCTACTGTACTCGATTCATTTGTTTTCATCTTGCGGTTTAAATGAGACACGACGAAGCTGGGCCCAGATTTAAACTGCATCTAACTGGCCAGTGGGACCGCTCATCCTGCCATCCCTGCTCTCTTTCATCACTCCTGACAATCATGGCCGGTTACATGGACCATTTGAGGTAAATGAGTTGCACAATAGACATAGAGACAATTTCACCATTGACGACAAAAACAAAACAGTCAGGGAATCTGGCTTGATTTGCAACAGTCAAGGCATATTGGCATTCACGCATTCAGTCCTTTACTGATGTCTGTAGACAAAAAGCAATGCGCTGCAAAACAATCCAGTTTTCCAAAAACTGACCAGTGGTTTCAGTCCGGCCAATTCTAAAGGTCTTGTCCCTCTTGAATCCTGAATGCAGACCTAGCTATTAGAATTTTACTACCAACTCTTCAACCAGGGGACATCATCACATCACAAAACAGTCCTATAAGCCAAAAGTAGTGGTAATCATGTAAACACAATAACGACAGATGGTCTTGGCAAGACTGAAAAAAGCTAATAAAGCTAACTAATGCTATATTAGCAAAAGCAAATATCACATAAAGGTCCTTTAATATGCAGTACAAAAAATATGTTTTTAAATGATTAGTAATAGGGACTAAAAGCTCCTCCAAATCTTCCAAATAAAGTAGAATTTACATCTGTAGGACTCTAAAACAGATGTTGGTGTATAAACATAGTTAAAAATGTGTCATGTTGCCTCACACTGAGAAAGATCATATCAATGAGTCTCAACAAAGAGCTTTACAGACTTAAAGGGGGGACACAGAGAGCTGATATTCGATCAGTACTGGATATCAGCCAGTACTAGAACTCTGAGTATAAAATAAGTCGGTAAACCTGATTTATTTTTACCATTGTTGTCATTTTCAATAACATGTTGTACAAACCAGGTTCATCACAGTAGAATTTAAGTCAAATCCTACGGAGGCCACAGGTGCTACTGAGTTAAGAAACCATGATTTGAGTATTCACCCAATGGCTGGCACTGCGTGGGTGCAGTGAGAACAGATGTGGGTCACTCTGGGCTCATATTTACATCAAGAACTAGCACCAAGACTAGAGCAAGCAAAGCAGAGCGGAGCCCAGCAGATATGCGAGCAGCCTGCCAGGACCGCAGCCCAGCCAGGGAGCTTTATAGGAGCTGGGTCTGGTTATAATAGGAGGGGCAGGATGGGGGAGAGTTTGGTAGGGTGGGGGAGTTGGACGGCAGGGGTTATGTTTCCATGCCCCTGTGAGTGTGGATGATCCAAAACCCCATGTCTGTAAATGTCAGAGTTAGGAAGTATAATCCAAGACTGAAATCTCTATAAGCTGTCCTGTAAGAAGCAGTAAACCCAGACTCAAATGGAACTGAGATCTTTATCAAACTGTAGACCAACAAAGTGTGCTACAAAGGCACTGCTGTGCCACAGTGGCAGCTTTTCTGTGAGTCCTCCTTCATTCTGCTATCCTCCATCTACCTTTGCTGCTAATTGATGCCTATACTGTTCAACAAAAGTCTTGTGTCTCTATAGCATGGAGTTAACAAACCACGCCTTAAAGCTGTCAGAAATAAAATAGTCAAGGAGAAACAACTATCTCATTTGGCCTTCATAAAGTCTGAAGGACCCATTTGCCATGAAACCTGCAGTTTGTTTCCAAAATTTGACAAAATTTTCATGGACAATGAACTCTTAGACAGAAGATAACTTTACTTAAGTCATTACCATTTGAGCATTTCTCACAAAATGTGACGCATGGGGACATGGCGATAAATATAAGAGAAACATGAGATTTATTGTATGACTCAACAAATACAATAAGAACAGATGAGTCATTTGCAAATGTCGTTACTGCTGAGTTTGGATGCTGCAGGTCACATCTCAAATCCGCACCACAAATTTGGTGTACAGTGGAAATCTGTCTTCAGAGCGCTAGCCTCTGGTTCTCATTATTCTGAGGAGAGCGGATCTCCTATGCAAGTCCTGCTCTGTTATACGCTTAGCACATTTTCTGAAATTCGAGCACAAACACTGACGGGAACTTCGAGAAAGGTGATCAAACACACTGATTGAACTGATGTTCTGCTGAGAGCCCAGTCACAGTGGAGCTTCGAAACTCTTGAGCAACACTGAATGTGATTAAGCTTTTACAGTGCTTGTCAGACTGCAGGTTGGATTACAGCTAACCTATGTGTTGTAGTTTGTTGGCTTTGTCAAAGAAGGCAAGCTGCATGACATAAAAAAACTAAAATTAGAAGAATACATAAATGTGCATTTATTTATATATTGGCCATTTAAAGTTGCAGAACACAGCTGGGGGATACAAAGAGGCAAGTCATCTTTAAAGTTGATATATTGAAGATATGAAATGATGTCAAATTTTATGAGCTTTTGTCAGATTTGATATTAACCACGTTACAATGTTGCAGGGCTATAACTTGTGTATCACATCACTGATCATCTAAGGGGTCGAATCACACTGTCAAGTTGATCTTACTAAAACTAAAACGAGGAAAGTCTTTGGGTTAGTGAGTCAAATTAACTGTCATAAACTATGTTCACTTTTTTTCTAGTTGTCAAGTTTAAATCTTTTGCGGTTTTACTTCATATCGTGAGGTTTGTCCCACTTAAAAATTCCAAGAACGATTAACTTGCTCTATTAAGAATATTAGTTTATGCTCCAATATTGGACATTATTAACAATGCTATTGTAAAATATATCATTTTAAATTACGTTATGTTAACATCTCCATCACACGCCAAGAAAGCAAAGCAAACCAGCTGCTCTCGGACTAGAGGGCGAGAATGGGAAGTTGATCTCAGGAATCCCCAGCAAGGATTTTTGACCCTGCAGCCTTTTAGGAAGACCAGGGAGAACAAACAACATAACAACATGGGGTAAAAGACAGTCAGACTGGGAGATTACTTCAATGTCTACATCTATTTATTGTACGAGGACTGCAGTGATTCTGTGGGGGATCAGCTGTAAGTAATAAACTGATCAAAATGACATGATGGTTTCTAACGCAAACCAGATTGTAGAAAGTGCTATCCAAATGGCTTAACATGAGAAAAAAAAATATTTAAGAAATATGAAAATAGATGAAGATGTGAAAGAAGCGATTATTAGAAACACAAGAAACCACACAGCTTGAAAAGTAGGCAAAAACAGTCTATAAAAGCAAAGTCTGTGAAGTGGTCCAATGTGGCGACAAAATGCAGATAAACGTTCTCACAGTGAAAACACCTGCGCGTTTTAATCATTCATCTTTGAACTTTCTGATTAAAAGAATGAAAGCATCTTATAAATTCCTGTCAACGATGGTATGGCGGTCGCACTGTGTGCGGTTTTCCACACTGACGTCAGCTGTTTACTGTGGTGAGATCAGATACTTCTGAGGATTTCTTTCCTATATGGATAAATGAAGAAGTACATTAGGGTCACGAGGGGACTCTGTTGAAATTAGACCATCACTGACAGGATTTATGGACTATATGGACCTCTCTAGTGTATTTCAGGTTGTTGTTTTGGGTGCATTTGTGAAATGAAAATCTTACCACACAGTTTAAAATTCAGTCATGAGCAGTTGACGGAAGATATTATAGAGGCCAAAGATGCGAGCTCTGAGAAAAAGGGACATCAATCTGAATCCGAATATTATCCATGAGGTTTTCTGTTTTGAGCAACAACTCTGATCTCAGGCTTTACACTGCTAGATTCTCAAAATTCTTGAGTTTTCTCTCTTGCCGAGCGTGGTTTCTTGCTAGGAGTAAGACGTGATGATTGTCGCTTGACAGGAGATTCAGCCATCATGGCATTTACACGAGGTTAGTACTCCCTCTGGGCAGTGCCATGTCTTCAGGGCGGATTGAAGGCTAAAGTGAGTAACAAGACGGGCTGGGGCCCCGGTGGAAAAAAAGAAGTACAGTAAGCAACAAGAGTTGCATCTGCATTGTTTTCTGCTGCTGGAGACATCTCTAGTTGAGTAAAGGACTGATGATGATTGCAAACTCATAATGTTTCTTCTAGACTGGTGAGTAAACAGCTGCCAACACTGGGTATGTAGAAATAGCAAAACTTACAAATAGTCTTCTTGAAGTCTTTTCTTACTATTTGTACATTAAAAAGATAATCCAATGTTGTATAATACTAAGTAACTGGTAGCTATGAATGTATAAGTTATAAGTGAATGAATGTACTTTCTAAAACTGCTCTTCAATGTTGCTGTACCATCGTCTCTGAAACGAGTTGAGTTGAAGAAGTCGGACAAGACTCGACCTGGGTTTTATCTGTTTATAATAGCAGCTGGAACATAGTTTATTTGACAATTATTGCTTGACGATGTAATGTGTGTGGTACTTACAAGAACATAAAAGAGAACACTATTCAAGCTCAAGCAAGTAAGCACATGCACACACATAGACACACACACGGTCCAGCTGAACACATTATGCATTTTTTGGCTAATGGCTCACGTGGCTGGTGGTTAACCAGGCAGGCGTCTCCACCACCCCCAGTAGTGTCTGAGGAAAGACCACAACCACCATCTCCGCTCCGGAGCCAAACCTCCAGCAGCCTCAGGAGAGGGTGAATATTCATACGTGTGTGTGTGTGTGTTTGTGTGTGTCTGTGTACATGCCGTGTTAAAAAGGCCTGCAAAACCTCCAGCACCTCCCTCCTTTGAGCCAAGCCCCAATCACAACAAAACCAGAAACAAACTTTAAATGGGGTTGCAACACGCTGCATGTTTTAGATCTCACCCCTCCCAAAGATCTTCAGGTTTTTTGTGTTTTATTTTTTTTCTTCCCAGGGGTAAAACTGAGTTACAGAGACCATCTGCTGCCATGCAAGTTAGATAAAAACTGAACCCCTGGCGATCCTAAACTCAGCCAGAAGATATACTGTAAATGCCAAACTGAAGTAGCAGAATGACTGTGCTTGTGAGTGTGTGTGGGATAGGGACAGTGCTAAAGAGAATGCGCTGGGGTTTGTGTGTAATCAGTCACCGTCGCACTTAATGGACTTGATCAGTCGCTCGTTGGGGAGATTTGTAGCCTGTACAGTAGGTGCCGGGAAAAACCCAAAGCAACAAACAGAAAATACACTTCCAGCAAAGTTTACTGCCTCACATACAAACAAACGAATATTCTCTCAACACCATTCTGTCATGAGATGTCCTCTGTTATCATTTAGCAGTTGTTTTTACTTGACCTATCACATATTCTCTGACATTTCCTCTAAACCAACCATCTGGTTGAACTAAGCGCTTGTCACCACCTTTGCAGTAAAAGACCTTTAATCTAGCGTTAGCCTTGCGACTCCACCCTCAAGAGACAGTTTTTCCCTCTGTGCCTCTTTCTTTGTAAACTCAGATATGCAAGACAATCTGTGGTTAAATACACAATCAAATCCTCTGGCACTGGGCAAGGCAGGTCGTCCAATTATCACCGCTGCTTGGAAGGCTCCCCTCTGTACCTCTCCCCCTGTGTGATTTAAACAATGAACATGATGGATGTTTTTTGAAATGAAGCTTCATGTTTAGCAAATGGGTTGTGTTCTGGGTTCAAAAGCTATTCTTTTGAAAAAAAAAAATCTGTTCATTTCAATGGCATCTCTGCACCCATTGGAAATGAATCTGCACAAGTCTGTGAAGTTGAATTTCAATCAACAAATTTAAGTCACTGACCAAAGGACAAAGGAAAAGAAGTGCTATTAACAGCTAATGTAAAGATGTGTGTAGCCTCCATGACAGGTTTCTGAAGGATGGCTGTTCTGCTGATGTCGTCTTGAAGACTTCCGGCTAAAGGTATAGTAGGACTAAGGAAGAAGGAAATAAGCTGTATTGTTCAAAACCATTTTTTTGTACCTGGCTGTAAGTTTAGAATGGGAGTCTATGGGGATTCACTTGTTTTGAAGCCAACCTCAAGTGGCCATTTGACAAAACACAGCTAATAGCTCTTTCAATACAGCTTAATTTCTGAGCTGGAAGTCATCACTCTGTGTGACCTGGCAAAACTGAACTCAGAACGCTTTTATTTTGTGCCTCCGAGATGAATGTAAGTAAAAAACAAAAAAACAAAAGCTGAATGGCACCAGTACAGCAGCAAATTATTAAAAATGTCTCTACAAATTGCAAGAAATATGATCTTACTGTTGTCCCATTTACTCATTTATTGGAGCATGTGTTTCAGAACAAACATTTAGTTGTTTATATTGTGTTTAACTATTATAAAAATCTATTCGTTCCCAAACTAAACACAGATGGGATGGAAATGCCACATCCCACCGTGCCAACAAGTCTTCTTTTTGTAATTATAATTTAAGTACCTTTTTTTTTTTTTTTTCTATGTTATTGGGGTCCACGGACGGTTTGAACAATACAGTGCATTTAACAAATAAGACATTAATACAGGATTCAGAGCTCCTACATTTGACCATGTTTCCTCAGTGAACTACAGGTCGCACTAGCTCAGTCCAGCGGTGTGACTACATGTGGTCCTATTGGTCCTAATTATGTTAGAGCAATGGAGCTTTCTCTCACCGCAGCACCAAAGGTTTACAGGGCTCTCATTATACACTTAGCCTCTACTGTAAACCAGGAAACAAGGAGCCTGTGAGCTGCTGCTCCAAAACCACACCACTTCCTAGTAGGTTCAAAAAAACACTTTGTTCCTTTCCTTTGTCGTCCGCTGTGATCACCGTCAGAAATTAAACAAATGTTGGACTCGTTCGCCAACTGGCACGCACGTACAATAAAAATCATGTTGTGATACTCTAAACTCTGCGTTTGCATTGGTTTGGTTTGATGGTTATGTCATATGATACTTTAGCAATTTCCATTTCCAATGACATTTAAAAAAGTATATTCCTGTTCTAATGGTCGCAGCTGGCCTATGAAGGATGTATGTTTTCAAATGTGCATTTTCTCAGTTTCAGACATGTTGAAAAGAGTGAAACACACTCTAACAGTCCTGTTGGAGTGCTCAGTGTTATTTTAAAGGATTGGTTCTGAAATTACAGCACATTCCAGTTAAATACATCCATAGCCATTAATCCATTTGGATTTCCAATGTGGTATAACACATAACTTAGAAAACACTTTCTTAAAGAGTCTTACATTGCCTAAGAGCATATATTTTTAGCTGTTTGCCACCTCAACCTTGACGGTGTTAGGGCCTGTGTGCGCTGACTTTTGCAGGACTCCTAAAAGACTATATGATACACGTATCACAGTTTCCATTTGTCAGAATATACAGTAGCTTATCAGCATCACAATTGCTTTAGTACCGTTGATAAACAATAACTAAAAATGTAATAATGATAATGAAAACGAACAAACTGGCATAAAGTTTGTCTCTGCACATCACCGAGCCAAGGTCTTGCATTAGTAGAATTAGAGGGTATTTGAGAGCAGCTCAGACTAAGCCAAGAGTATTGGGCATACTGTTGAAGATTATAACCCGGTCTGCAGCACTCTGCAGTTCTGTTTCCAGCTCATTTCTGCAAAAGATGATAGTCTATTGGCTGAGCACCACTGCACTAAGTGCCATGGAGGGAGAGAGTCGCACTCAGCCAAGTCCACTGGTCCACTGGCAGCAGAGGCTGGCAGGAGAAAGTCCCAGCTCCATACTTTAAACAGCCAACAGTAGATGATTGGTCTGGCAAAACAGAACCTCTCTGCCTAGCAAAACACATGGCAGTGCTTATGTTCTTAACCCTTACTCAGGTCCTACACTATAGCACAGCTTATACAGGCAGGCAAAGGAAAGTGCATGGCTCAGACTGTTGTCCCTTACACCAATGCAGGCCTTTTCTGACGGTTTCTTTAAAATGTTTGCATGCGTCGGGCTGCGGGCCGAAGAAGTCGACGTCTAATCAAACAAATGGTTAAAATCTGATTTGAGAAAATCTGAGAAGTGAATCAGGGGTTTGCTGCCAGCTCACTGCAAGTAGCGTCAACTTGTTCTTCAGCAAAAGCACAGAATGCTCAACTCTGCTTGAGCTGCTTAGTGGAGCTGTGAATGTTCTGAGGAGTAATTTAGGGGATCAGCATTAACAGAATCGTTGATGAATGATATGCACAAATGCAATTTTTAATTTAAAACATGGCATGCATCTAGATGTGTAAAGACTGAAGTAACTGATGTGCTGATGATAGTATAAATGCAGGTTGCCACATGCCTCCATCAACCAGTCAAGTTGCAGGAAATAAGTTTGCAATCTCCCCTTTCTAGGCAGTGAGTGATGGCCAGAAGTGTTTTTGCAGAACTTTGTGATGTCATGGTAAATTTGACCTTTGACCCCCAAATTCTAATCAGTTTATCCTTGAGTCCAAGTGAATGTTTGTGCCAAAGATTAAAAAGAAAAAAAAGAAGTCATCCCAAAAATGTTTACATTAATAGAGATGTATTTGTTTCCGTTACTTGATTCACATGGTGAATTTATCTCACCATAGCTGTTAGCATTCATCCT
>OMNW01008360.1:15394-38841 GCA_900303245.1 Selene dorsalis
TAATCAGCTCATCTTTGAGTCCGAGTGAATGTTTGTGCCAAAGATTAAAAAGAAAAAAAAGAAGTCATCCCAAAAATGTTTACATTAATAGAGATGTATTTGTTTCCGTTACTTGATTCACATGGTGAATTTATCTCACCATAGCTGTTAGCATTCATCCTCTGAGCATCACCATGGGGTTATCTGTACCAAACGTCATAGCGACAATCTTGACCTCATGATGGTGTTGGAGGAAAGGTCAGAGGGTCACAAAACCACGCTAAAGAAATTAATGAATAAAACACTAAGGAACTTGGCACATGCTGGCTCCAACATTCAGCCATGGAGGTCACATTTAAGATAATCTGATCTCAGACATGTAGGTCCTGTTGTTCATCAAAACAGACTCTGTCCAGTTTTGCATTCCTTAAACCTACTACAAGACACCCACTTGGGGACAATGAGAAGAAACAAGGTGTGAACAAGTTGCGATATCAGCATCATCTTTGACAAACTTCTGGGGGAATCATCTTGAAATAGTCCGCTGTGTCCATTAGCTGAATGTGTCCCTCTGCTGTTTGGTGCAGGTGGAGAGCAGCAAGGTTTTAGTAGGTTTTTTTTTTTTTTTTGTAATTCCGTTGAGGTCAAAAACAATACTGTGTGAGTACCAGTGCTATGTGGTTAAACTGAACCAAAGCTGTAAATTTGTGGTCTGGAAAGCTGAAACTCATAAAGCATCAGTACAAGGAACAACTTTCACATTGTCACATTGTTATTCGATAGGTTGTTATTATGGAAATATTGATTGTACATGATTTGATGTCCGTTCATTTTGCTAAACAATGTGTTACACTTCAGCTGCAGAAAACTCCAGCCAAGCATCTTTGTATGTGTTTCTCCCTCGTATGTACAAGCTAATCATTTTCAGTTACCAATGATACGGTTTGATATTCACATTCATGGAACCTTTGACTCATTGATGAAATGCGTCAACGATAACATCGCAGCGAAGGGGGTAAAACTTTCACTGTAAGTTTATGGAAAGGCAATCAATAGCAGAATAAACCCTACGCATGAATGCAATGCATGTGCGGCGCAATCGATCTGTCATCCGAAATGACCCGGCCTCCATCTGAAAGCAACGCGTTCAACAAATTAAATGTGAGCAAGGGGTGAAAGCGAAGTGTTCATTCAACCATTAACGGAGAACATAACTCTGCACCTCTGGGTCAACTGTGACACCGGTTGGCAGCCGCAGCACAAAAACTCCACATGCACTCCGAACTTGATGTTCAAAAAGAACAAGGTAGGCTACGCTGCCAGATACACAAAAGTCTCAGTAAACAGCACGTCCTGACCGTAGTCCAAAACCTCAAGCCCCAGCCCTCAGACCTTAAAGCTTGCTCATGGCCTTAACATCTCTTAACATGCCGTCTTGAGACACAGGCAGAGTGAGTGAGTGAGTGCCAGACAATAAGAGACAGACAGACTGACAGGAAGGCAAATTGGTCTAAAAAATCCCCTAAAGCCGATTGTTACACAGAAGGAAGAAAAAGTCACAAGGAGAGGTATAAGAATAGATAGAGCCCGCAGCCTGTTTCACTGTGTTTTTGGCGCTGTGTGTTGGATGGAGGGGATCGGATTGCAGCGCTGAGCCGGGCCAGCCAGATTTCTTGGAGCGCCCGACGTCGCGTTCTGCCAGGATTGTGTCAATAATCTGAGGCGGTGGACTCCTTCCACCTCCCCAACCCACTGCCTGTTTATCAGCCATGCCAACCCCGCATACACATGCAATACAGCAGCAGCACAAACATATGGATGCAGAGACTCGTGCATAAGCTTGTTGACATTACAAACTTGGTTGTGAGTTTTCTTTTTTCTTTTTTTTTTTTTACATTAACCGGACTAGAAAACAAGAGAATGCAAAAATTCATACAATCTATACCTCCCTCCCCCACGTATGAAGCACCATATGTGCCATAATTCAATAGTACACATTAGGTGTTGAAGATTTGCCATAAATTAAATTGCACAGATGTAGTCATTGTCGTTGCCTACGTTTATATAACCCTCATTTAGTCTGTTCGTATTTATATCCTATTTTTCTTTGATGTATCCTATTACTTATGGCTGGTGCAATAACCGTATTTCTCAGAGGAGATGATTAAAGTTTCATCTAATCTAAAGTAAAAGCCCCATTTCTACCCCATGTGGCACCTCAGCTGTCTGTCCAACTGGAATTGTTTGGAAAAAAGTTTTTGAGGCTTTTTTTTTTTTTCGTCTTTTTTTTAAAGCTGCCAGAAGTTACAAGAAACGGTCTGGTTGGTTCAGATACAGCAACAACATACTAATCTGCTCAGCTGTATAATGTTCAGAGAAGAACCTCTTGCAGTAGTTATGAAAGAGAGATGCTAAGTGAATGCATGAATGGGGATTTATTCAATAGTACATATTTGATGTTTTGGATTTAGGTGTAACTGTAGCAGGGATGTTCGTACAAATCAGTGCGGCTGAACTGTGAAAAGGTACACACGACAAGCTGTGAACTGCTAGATAATGTTAGATTGTATTACATAAGATCCACAGAGAGGCTAATTTGAGATCCTGCAAGATTCTCTCACACCCTTTTTTTTCCCTGTGATCACAGAGGACTGAAAGAGTCCGCAGAGGGCCAAATCTGGTCAGAGGCGAATCTCTAATATGAACCGATGGGAGAGGAAACACTGGATAACTCTCATAATAATAATAATAATAATAAGACTCTCAATTTCTCGCTCACTCACTTCCTCTCCCTCCATCTGTGTCTTCCCTCTTGCTACACCGTCTCCTAATCATGTTTTCCTCACTTTTAACCCTCATCTGTGGTCAGTTTTCTCCAAATCTTTCGTAACACATAACAGATTTACATGTTGCCTGTATAGAAGCTAACACTTGAGAACCACCATAAATTTCCCCAAAAACTATTAACTCTAGCATTTCCAACCAGTGCTCGAGAGACAAGCCGACGGTCGACACGGGATTATCACTTCCAGACGCTGAAGGCATCACACAGCGGATGCGTTAGTCATGAATGTGGCGTTTCTATTTAATATAACCCTTGACCCAACAAACCAGTGAAGTTAACAATGTCAAAGATGTGCTCCTTGGCCTCAGAATAAAACTGAGACTACAATGCTAGGACACAGTATAGGTTTAGAAAAGAAGCAAAGGGAACAGTACTGTGTGGGAAAAGGGTGACAAAGACTGCACTATGATGAGATTCAATGAAACACAGAAAAATGACAGAGGAGAGTGGTGTTCAATTCCCATGTGAAACTAACATTCAATGTTGTATTATCCAACTGTTCAAAAACAAAGCTATCCAGGTTGTTTTTACTGTAGCCGTGACAACAATGATGGTCTCCTGTCAAGGAAGCACTTATCTTAACTAGGCTTTACGCCGATCTGATCAGCTAAATCGGACCGGCCGATATTTAGCATTTTATGCAATTTGTGAGATCGGCCGTATTGTCTTAATTCACCAATCTGATCAATGACGTCATTGTTGTGTTGAAACTTTTTGCAGATGCTCCCGTTGCATAGATTGCTGATGGCTTGTGTTTTATCTACACCGAAGAAGTTTCACGCCACTGACATGTTTAGCCACGATTCCACTGTGGGAGTTCCTGGTAAAGAGAGGGGGAGCTTTACAGGAACTGTCCTCTCACTCGGCCCTCTCAGCTCTGTGTCTCCACTGCAGGCCAGGACCCACCGGAATGTGCAACAGTTTTGATTGTCATGCAATCGTTGTGCAGCAGTTTTTTTCACTGCTCTTGTAGTTTTTCCAGCGGTATAGACACTTTCTAATAATACTGGGTAGTAAAAATGTTGTTTCGATTGTTGGGTGATCACTGTCTGTCCACTTATCATACGTCTTTTACGACTACTATCATACCTCTATTACAGTCTTATTGTCTTTTTTTCCATCTGTGTAGACACTTCTTAATAATACTGGGTTTTAAAAATGCAGATTATTTCGGGGCTTTCTCTTGGCATCACATCCCACTTAAGACCAATCAGCACAGAGTAAACCTCAAGCCCCAGCCGGGAGCTTTCGGAGCTGTTCTGAGTACCTACCCCGAGGCAGGGACAATAAAGTTTTTTGAATCATTAGATGTCGGATACAATCAAACATGACAGTTGATGTCCAGTATGCCTGCTGCTGATGAGGCCCTACAAACACACTCCTATTGGTCGTATCTGGAGGTTGAGAAAAAGGGACCTATACAATGGGATATTTGTTGTGTAGTTGGTAGCTGTTGAATCCATCCCAACATTGAGCTTGTTTTTGGTTGTTTTTAGATAGGTTTATAAACCCCCCCAAAAAAACAGAAAGAAATCCAAAGCTTGACACGTCTGTCACACTGAGGTGTTAGTGGCCAATTACTAGCTAGGATTAAAGCATTACAGATATGGGCAAAAAAGTGATTGCTTTATTTCGTCAAAGCCTTTTACTGTCTTTTCTCTCTCTTTTTCTCCAAGTTTCTTTTCTGTCTAAACTGTAAAGGGATTTAACATTGGGAAAAACACAAGCATAGAACGAAACGGTAACAAGCTGAAGGAGTCATGTTTTATCCTTGCCGAGACATCTGGATCGCGGCGGCAGATGGGATAGTGGGTGGGGACAAAGACCCAGCCTTCTGCCATGTCCTCATGTTAGTTAGGGATGTCACATTTAGCCCTAGGTCCAGTCTGGACTGCTGGACCCCTCTGAGCATTATTATCCCCGGCACATTAAATAATAAGCTGCTCTAAAGAGGTGCGGTAACTTCATGCAACACATTGAAAGAAAATGTTTCGGGCGTGAGAGTTCGATCACTCGGTGACAGATACAGCATTAAATGTGTAATTTTGTATGGCGTTGTGTATAAAGAGGATAGTGAGATGAGTTATCGCCAGTGACATGAGAATGCTTCTAAAGCACTGTCGCTTACTTCAAGAATTCCCGAGCAAGTATGTCAAAGCAATAGAGATCGAGCCATCCAGTAGTATCCAGGCAATGGCACCAACTCAGGGAAATTCCTCAAACTCACTGCCATTGGCAACAAATGATATTATATCACCCCACTTGCAGTTTTGTTTCACTTGTTAAAAGGAAAATTACTTGTTTTTGTTGTTTTAAGATAAATAAGATGTGAAGACTGTGACCTTGATGGCTATTATGCTGTGTTCAAGCGCCCACACTCAAACAGCTCGGAGACCCAAGCAGATGGAGGATAAGATCGTCATCCAAACCTCAATCCCCAGACCTCAGTTTACACTTGGCCTTAAACTTCTTTAACGTACCATCATGAGCAGGGAAGGGAGAAGGCGAAGAAGTATAGAGGAAAGAAAGGAGTACGAGTGTAGGAGATGGAATGAGAAAACAAAAGTTATCAAACACTTCAGAGTCGAAAGAAATGGAAAAGCAGGCCAAATCACACCAGGTGCTTAGAGTCCAATTTCCTCCAACATCCAACAATATTTCATTTTGATTCTGAAAGTCGAGATGTGAAGCCATTGCTGTTATATATATTCACGCATGAGTGTCCCCCAGATTCATGTAGCCTCGCCTAGTCCTGTTTTCATTGTGTATGGTAGGGCATAATGGGCAGTTAAAGATGTGTCATGATTTCAGTTCGCAAGCTGGGTGCCATAAGGCCTCACACAGTTCTTCTTCTGGTGTTTTTTGGCTGTTGCCAGTTGCTTTTTTTGGTGCATTACTGCCACTGTCCTTTCTGGTCTATCCACATCATTGTCCCAAACAAGGGTCCTTCATTTGCTGCAGATATGTTCAATTTACCATTCACCAGAAACAAGAGCATGTTCACTGAACAAGGCCTAAGAGGTATCAACCTGTTAACCTCTGCAGTCATATTGTCAGCGCTTTTTATCCAGCAGCTTTTCCTGCATTTGGCAGCTACAACTGTGCTACTTTTAGACTGGATCAGATGTTCTATTTGTTCAAATGTTGTACTTCAGTAGTTAATTATGTGCTGCCCTGCTCTGCTGGTAGTAGAGCTGTCCATGTTGGCAAATGGTCATATGCTGCCCCTCTAACGTAAGCATGCACATGGCTAGATTGAGAAAACAAATGGAAGAGATGACTTATTATTTTTATAACCAGTATTGTGACCTGTGATTGCAGTTAGGCTTAATGCAGCCAGATAACAACTGGGTATCCTGGGAAAATCTGCTTCCTGTTTGAAAGTAATCTGTCTTTTCATTACTATTCTTCCCATCATTCAGTTCTGGCAACAAATCCCCATTTCTCTTTTTGTATTGAAGTTCAGTCTGGAGCTCAGCTAATGTCATCTGAGAGATGAACCCCTGCAGTGATCTCCAGATGGATAGTCCTTATTACCCTGTTACCTCTCCCTCAAATTATTGTGTGGTGGTTAAAATGGAATTTATGTGGATGATGTGCCGGCTTTCTTTTCTTCATTCTGTTTCCTTATAAAAGGTTAACTGTAAAGTTTTACAATAATGTTGGAGTTGTTTGAGAGAACAATTGAATTTAGGCCTCAGAGGGCTGCAGATCAGTGACAGCATTTACTGTCTGAAGAAATCTGAGCAGTTTTAGACCCGTGTCACAATCCCCCTGGAGGCATGTTTGTAACTTGATGCAAACAGGTTCTTCCCAGGAGCTCACTATGCTCTGGAAGGCGGAGAGTTGCAGACTTAATACAAGCTTTGACCCAACTGCTAAATCAGTTTCCATCTTAAGTCCCTCAGGGTAGGTCCTACTCCTCTTTGACCAAAAAGTACCACTTCCGCCCCCAATGCCAGACCGGTGCACCATCCGCATCCCCACTCCCAGTTCCATTCTTAATCCAAGTCTCAGTTCCAGCTCCTGTGCTGAGCTCCACAGTATCCAAACCCCAGGCACAGACTAGGGCTGGGGTGGGCCCACTGGTTCGCCAGCATCTGGATCCAATCACGGGTGTTTGTCGTCGGGAATTGAATCAAATTAAAAAGTTTAATATTTAATGCGACACCAGATGGAAGCGGAGAGGGGAAAGAGGCCCTGCGGTCAGCACTAATATCCCCTTCTGAAGAGCCATGCTGCATTCCTGGAGGGAGAACCGCTGGAAATATGTACACGTACACACACACACACACACACACACATACTCACACAGACACTGAAGTCCATACACACAGACACAATTAGTACATCAACACTGGCAAATGCAATGGTGTGTTATACACACACACACATACACACACATAAGAAATGCACAAAGGCACAACACATGCCACATTAAAAACCTTCTGGGCACAAATACAATGGACCTTCAAGCTGACCTGCCAATCAAAGTGACACACAGGTGATGAGTGCAAAACATATTCACATGCACACTGACTCTCTCTCGCACACACACACAACTTGCTGAGTCATATAATGCAGCTCGATCACTGTCATACTAAAGTCTTAATCATAACAAGGGGGAAAAAATGAAAAAGCAAAACTACAAGCTCATATATGACAATTATTAATAGTAGTACGTTCCTGTATATTCCTCCTATATGCCTCATTTAAAGAAAACATAGCATTAATCTGTCAGAATCCAGTCAGTCACATGACTTTGTGTAAATGTGTCTTTAATCTGACTCTCAGACAATGACAGATCCTTCGTATTCTCATTTTGCGAAATCAGGATATAAATCTTTCTGACAAAAAGTCTCCAAAATGTCTTTTAATATAAGCTTTTACCACGCCATTATATATTGGGTGTGGGCAATTTTATGCTTATTTAGGTTGATATTAAATGCTCCGAGGACAGCATGGCTCCAGCATTCAAGAAGTCATGGTAGATTTGGTTTCCGTCATTTGTTACTGATGCATTATATTATTTGCTGGGTTTTGATGTCTATGGTGTCAGTGCACACTACAGTATGTGCTTCTGACGTATCTTATTCTTCGGAGCGCGAGGGGGGTTTTATGATTCTCTCCGGGGTCTATAAAACTGAAATAGACCTGACCTATACTCAATCGAATTAAAGTTAACTAAATTAGTTTTATACCTACAAAGGCATGAGGCCTACAGCTGCTCTAATCCTGTGGTCTCCCACTGTCATAAAATCACTTGTGAGGCTTTGCCACTGATTAGGTACCATACTGCTATAGGGTATGTTGGATTTAACATCTGCTAGTGACCTGAGAGAAGATCTCAATTTAACTATTATTATTTTTACATTGGCAGTTCAGTGCAGTTGTCATAAGGTAGTAATGCTAATAAACTGGAGTTAGTACTTGGTATTGATGCTTGTTTTATTGAGAATGTAAATTTATTTAAAGTCATGTACATTGATAAAGTGTTATTTTCACAATAAAAGCCTTCTACATCTAACTCAGAGTTGTCTGGCCGATTTGAACTGTATGCTCTTTACAGTTGGGTAAACAGGGCTAGGTGTTTTTTTTTTTTATTTTACTTTTGTCCAGCTCTAACATGTGTGACAAACCAAAGATAAACATACACTGTAGTTTGTATATGCTCAGACAGTCCTAAAGAAGATGATCAAGTACCAACTTAAAACTCCTGCGGATAAACCGTTGTTTACAGAAATGTAATATATGACACGTGTGACTTGCAAGAGGACACGTCTACATCCTCTGGAAGCTATTCAAAAATACTTTTTTCTTTTATATGGTATAACATGTTGTAGTCATATATGTTAACAATGTATATTTGATTTAATATCCCAAAACAATAAAAAAGTTTTAGGTTTTTTTCATGTTCCTCATATTGATTTGTCATCCAGAGAAAGGTCATATCACTATGAGAAAAATATATATGTTTTGTAGCAATAGACAGTATGCCTATACATGAACTTGCATATTTGTATGGGCTTGATATATTTGTTAAAGGTATGTTTTTTGGGTTGTTTTTTTTATAGATAGATCAATGTGTGTGTACTGCTGGGTAGTGCTTTTCCTCAGTGTTTTTCCACATATTTAGAATACTTAGCAGGTGTCAGCATATGCAACACAAAACGTAAACAACAGGAAATTAAGCTGAAACGTACAATTTTTTGGCAGTATTTGTGCAATACTCAGTTAGACCGGGATGTGAAGTGTACGGCAACACACATGCTTTTTGATTAAGTTGGCTCATTGTGCATTTGTGTGTGTATGTGAGCCTGATTAATGTAATGAGGATTAATTTCAGCCCTTCACAGAGGACCACCCTGAGTGAGACACAAGACTGGGCACCACCTGGTTAGCTTTCTCTCCCTTACACACAGCAACACTTTGTTCATGATGCAGGAATTTGCATAGCAAATCACTATTACCATTACCGAGCCATCCAACCTCAGTGTGTGTGAGATACATAACAGTGCAACTCATCACAAGTTACAACCCAAACTTCTGTCACCACTAGCTAATACATGCAGAAAAGCACTCACATGCAAAAACCTCTGTGGCATTATCTCACTGTCATATGTTGTGTCAGCATCTGTCCAGCAGCTAACACACACACACACAGTGGGAAACCCCATCAAGCAGCGAGGAATCTATAGGAGTGGTGTGGAAAGAGAGAGGCTGGGCTGCTGCAGAGAAATCCAGCAGAAGTGATTTCCATCCCGAGACGGTTCACTGGTGCCCGACTGCTCTCTGATCCCCTGGCGGTAACAATATTCAGCTGACATTTCACTGGAGAAACTTAATCCCCCCTTCCCCTGCCAGCGATACCTTATTGCAGGGCTGGCACACACACACACGCACGTCTCGATGTAAACCATCCACACATGCTTGTACACAACTGGAAAAACACAGTTACGGCTGATTCCTGTCCAAGTCACACCCTCTGACCACTGATATTTTCCTCAATCATATATGTGATATGTTCCGTAGGTCTTATTGCAGATTTGGTTGATGCACAGACAAAACAAGAGCAGACCGTGTTACAAAAGTTGGGGAAACACTCTCCTGAGTCTTGGCAAGAGCTGAAACTGTGGTAAAAATATAAGTAAAGATATCTGTGCATGTTTAACGGGATTACTCATATGAAATAAGTAATAATGCAGTTGATAAAAGGCTTAATCTATACTGAGCAAGTCACACACTGAGCTCCATCATGAAACAATTGAAGGTAGGGGGATGTCTCCATCTGCCACTATTTTCATTTCCCTGGTAGGGCTGAGCCTCATTAGTCGATTATGTCACATGATTGAAGGATGTCATTTATTCGCCATCAGTTTCCATTGCACTCTGTTGCAATTTGTTTTTAATCGGTCTGCCAACTTTTCCATTTCATCCATCCATTAGCTGTATTGCACATCCTAATGAGAGGCCTGGAGCTAATCCCAGGTGACACTGGGCGAGGGCGGGGTGCACCCTGCACAGGTCGCCACTCTATCACAGGGCTGATATTTAGAGACAAACAACACAAACACACGCTCACTTTCACACTTATAAGCACTTAAGTTGGTACTTCACTTAATGAGCCTGTCTTTGGACTGTGGAACGAAGCCAGATCACTCAAAGAGAAACTACACAGGCACAAGGGAAAACATGCAAACTCCACTATTGAAAGGTGCCATGCTCAGGGTCAAACATCACTTTGTTGCCCTCTTTCCCCTTTTGGCCGGTGTACAACATTTTAGGTGGGTGAATGGAAACAAAAGGTGGCATCTTGGCTACTTCTCATAGGTGATGCAAATGGCTACCTGCAAAAATACTACTGAAAAAAGGCCTGTTGATATTGACATCATACGTAAAACTGACATGTTTGGGGCTGAATCTGAATGCATGTATACATTTTAACCATTTAGCAGCTGCACGTGGAGACACACTCTGTCAAAAATCAATCAAAAATTGATAATCCAAGAAAAAAAAAAGGAATCCAACATTCAAGAAGCCTTCACACTCCACGTAGACAGATAGTGATGCAGGAGACACACACACGCACACAACCCAAGCAGTGTGTTCCTGACATTTCATCTTTCAAATATAAACATCTCTGATTGTGTTGTGCACCCATGGGACTGCGTGGTGCAAAAAAAAAAAAAAAAATCATGGTCTGTGTTCATGGTTTTTAAAAGTACCACATTCACATTTCTGCAGAGCTGTGACTAGAGGTAGAGAATCTGTGTGACTGAATGAGACAAGCTGAAACAGATCCAATATGCACACTCAACTTTCCCCAGATAAATAAAGGTTAAGGGAAAAATCAAACAGGTTTTCATTGCTAAAATTTAGGGTGCGTGATTTGGGTCTGGCATCGCAGCATTTTCCGATGTTTTCCACTTTGGGAAACACTGATGAATAAGTTCCAATGTGTGAAATTGGGAATATTTAACAACTTGAGTGGTAAAGGCAACTACTACTGTTGGACACGGTAATCCTGAGTTTTTATATATATTTATTTATTTATTTATTTATTGTCGGCTGGTGTATGACCACCAGCTGCTCGTCTGATTGCTACACGACTTCAAGGCCTAGAGCTGGGTGTCGCATTCAAGTCCTACTGTTTACATTGAGTATAGACTCAGCCATGTGGGCTTCGCTGCCACTGTTATAGAAGAACTAGTAAAATAATGGAAAAGGTTTAACACTGTGTGGTTATATATATTTAAATGCGTGCCCGCTGTGTGTGTGTGTGCACATCTGCACGGTCTTAAACGTGCATATGCGCCGCTCACGTGTGTGCAAAGGCATGTGCGAGTGTGTAGAGGCATGTGCGTGCATGTGTGTGTATGCGTAGGCGTTCGGTATGCCTGCCAGTCTGGGGTTCTCCTGGCAATGGAGGCTTCCCGCTGCAGCATCAGAGGTGACGAGGTGCGAGGGCGTACACGTACACACACACACACACACATACACACACACACCAAGGGTTTTCCTCAGTCTCATGCCAAAGTAGAGAGAGGAAAAGACCAGTGTGAGGTGCTGGGAAATAAGCAGCATTAAAATAGTGAGGGCTTTTTCCACTGGCACAGTACCACATATGGCGAATACACAGAAGTGACAGGTGACTAGGCCTGGCGTGACTTCTGTCTACACACACACACACACACACACACACATACAAACTAAAGCCACACAAACACATGACCCTCATACACATTCAAGCTGTAAAAAAAAAAAAAAAAAAAGGCATAAAAAGACACATAAACGTACGCATGGATTGCAAACAGTCTATACCACATGCATCAACACTCCCGGTGCCTACATACTGATAGACACACGCTGAGGCCGCTCAAATACCTTTAGATTCATCGTTAACACACTTGAGTTCACTATTAAAGGAGAAAAAAAGTGATGTTTTTCCTTGCCATGTGCTTGGGGTTTTGGCTTGTGTTTTTGTGTGAAGTGTTCCACCATGAATTTGATTTATTCATTTGTTCAGGGAGACTCTCTGGACCATGTTGTCTTTCTTGCAGCTTTCCTACTGCTTCCATTTTATATTCTGTATGGTTCCGGTAAGCAATAACAGGCCATCATGTTCTTATTGCTCTCCAGTGTGTCTTCTTAGCTTGGCAGCTACTACCAAGCTAGTCGCACACCAACACTAAACTGTGCTCACATACACTCACAGGCACATGGGCCCTTAAAATGAACACCATGCATCCAGATTTACAGAGGCAGATTTACTGACATGCGTCACTACGAACTAAGTAAAGTGAATGTTAAGAAGCCTTAAACTGTCTTATAATCAGTCTTGTGCAAGTTCACACTCCTACCAGAGCCAGCTCAAAGTTCAGCTCACACAGCTGAGAATGAACCAGTTCAAACTAATTTCTTGGGTTTTCTTGAATGAGCTGCTCCGCTCTTTCAGAAGACCCTTCCCCTGCTCATCAAACCCCAATCACAACCACATTACTGGACGCGACTGTAGAAAACGCAGACAGAAAATGACTTTTAAAAGCCAAGAAAAACTAATCTGAGTATATGTTTTATGTGAATACGTTGCGAGTTTGACTTAGGTGGAGGAACTGTGCAGCTGTTGGCCCGTGGTTGTACCTTTTCTTAATGATTTCTTGTGATTGATCCATCTGGTCGGATGCTGCAACTCAAGTGCGTCGTTTGAAATCCGTTGCCAATGTGGCCGACATTCAAACTTGTTATTTCAGATATGAGATTTTTTTTTTTTTCACTGGAATCTGCACTGATTTACTCATATGAGTCCTTCAAATAAATGTGCATACAGACTGCTTTCAGCAATAGTGGTACGTCATGTGCTGTGAAGCTTTGGTGTCATCTTGAAATATGGCTCTATTTGTGATGTGATGTTTTTTTTGCAGTTAGCAAATGACGTTTTTAAGTGAATTACTGCAATCAGATGTGGTGATTTATCATTCATCAACAAATGAATGTACATTGGGCACGTTTGCACAACACCAAATAATACGCACACTGAACTGGCGTTACTCGATAGCCTTTCAAAGTTCAAACTTCCAGTAATAACTGGTTTAAAAAGATATGAGATAGAGTTGTGGTCAAGACCACCTCACCCAAGACCAAGTCAAGACCAAGACCAGAGCACACCAAGACAAGTCCAAGAATTTCAGGGGGTCAAGACCGAGTCAAGACCGAGGCCAAGGGCATGTGAGACCAAGTCCAAGACCACTGCTGTATTCACTACCAGTTCTCATAATAATCATAGGGGTTGATATTTATTATATGTTGATATTATTCCTCAACTAAAAAGAAGAGATAACTTTATGTAAAATCTGTACCTTATTTAACTGAAACAAAGTTTGGATTGAACAGAACAACACAGAATCTGCTAAAGTCTCCCACTTTTGACACTGGTGCAGTGGTCACACAATCACAGGCTATAGTTTTGTAGAACAATTTAAATTATCTTAAAGTCATTGAATTACCTTATATAAACCAAAGTGAGCGAGTGACAGAGACATTTGTGGTTAGAAAAAAAAAAAAAAAAGTCACAGAAAAAATCCCAAATCCAGCTAAAAATGATTCCAAGACCAAGACCTTGAAAATGTGGTCTCACAGTACCACAACGCTAATATGAGACAACTGGTTGATGCTAATACATGCAACTAACGACTGTTAGTCGATTAATCTATCGATTATCGAAACGATTAATTGACTAATCGGATTATGAAGCGTACAATTACTCAGTGGCTCTTATTTAGGGTCACAGCTGAGAATATTACTGTCAGGTATTGTTATCCCTCTTTTAAATATGAAAGGAAGCTGAAAATCACAGGACATGTCTGTTCTGTCCTGAAATGTGTGTTTCTCTTCTATAATACACATTCTGCATCTCAGAGGACACTTTCTTTCCTTCATACGGGCTTCAGACACAGCCCGAGGTGGAACCAGGTCTGTCACAACACTGGAGCAAGGAGCAGGTCCGTGGAGCTGCAGATGTGCACGAAAAAACAAGCGCATCACGCTGAATATGTGCCGCTACAGCGTTGCTTTGGGTTGTGAGCATGCATGACTATATTGAAAGTAATGGGTTTCTGAACGGCTCCCCATGCACACACACACACACTTTCACCAAGACGCCGATTAATCATTGCACCCCTATGGCCAGGGAGTGAATAGTTGGTTTATCAGCAAAAATTTTTATAAACAATGACTAAGGGTGAAAATTACACCCATAAAAACAGTAAAATTGCTGTCTGATAAACCAAAACAATGAGCTAAAAGATGCTAAATGGTCCACAGAGCGAAACGGGAAGTGCGCAATAAAGATAATTCCCTATGGCAACATCACTATAAATGTCTCATTTACTGTAACACTGCACTCTTATTATTGCAACAGTCTTCGCAGGATTACAACACCAAAGTGAAATAATTTACATCAAAGCAGGCAGACTGAACAATTGAACTGGCAATGATAGCCTTGGCTCTCATTGTGGCTCCACTGGACCACCCAGCTAATAAAGTGGATGTCATGCTTGGCAGCAAAACTGGTCAGCTACTTAGCTGGCAGCTGTAGGCTATTGGTTCAGATAACAGTAACCTTTCTCCTCCTGGGCTAAACTTATCCTTTGGGTGAAGCAAATTCATCGTCATTAATCATTGATAAGAAAGATTGGTATTGTTGCCGCCGACATAAGCAGAGGGCCGTCCCTGTGCCGTCCGCTCGTCCCCCATACGTCTCCATACGTCCCTGGGTGGTTGTATATTTGGAGTTCCTGACTTCCCATTACCTTACCCAATTTGCCCGTGGCTGTGGCTTTTGTGGCTCGGTCCACCGAGGACTGACTCAGGCAGCGAGTTAATTTCTGCCTCTGGGAAAATGTCTCTTTATGTATTTAACCCATACACATTACACAAACATGTAGTGCCGATGTTCACAGCGCTGGACATCATACGGTCATAAAAAGTGTCAGCCCGTAGCAGGGCACTGGCTTTCACATGTGAAAGCCAACAGCAGACGGTCACAGCGGCTGTGTATCATTCATCCAGCACATAAAGCAATCAGCACCAAGCCTGCACCAGGAGATCATCAGGAGCAGGAGACATGATTCAGTGGTACCGTATAGTTCTGCCACTCCCTGTGATGTGTGTGTATGCGCTCTGTGTGTGTGTGTGTGAGCACCTGAACATTCTCAATCAAACAATAAAAGCAGCGGATAGAGTGATGTAATATATAACCATCTTCAGTTTACCATGAACGACACTATAACCTGTTGTAAGTTTCCATACATTACAAAGAGGGAGGGTTGTTGCATCAGGGGAAAAAAAAAGGCACGGAAAAGGGAAAGGGACAGGGAGAACCGTGAGAGAGTGAGCTGTGTCGCACAGACAGACGGGCAAGATGAGGAAAAATCCTGCAGACTGTAAAAAAAAAAAAACACACAGTTCAACAGTCCATCAATAATGTTCTTTAGTGTGGAAAGATCCAAAAGTTGGAATCCCCATAGTTTGTTTGCCATGTCTGTTAAAAAATGAAAAAAAATTCTTCTGTGTTTTTCATATTCATGTGGGTTAAGATAAATTTCCATCCATCCATCCATCCATCCATCCATCCATCCATCCATCCTATTTTCTGAGGTCAGGTGGCAGCTGATCAAGCAGTGTAGTCCAGATCAGCCCTCCTGGAAGAACCCGAGGTGTTCTCAGGTAATTTTAAGAAAACATATCTTGAATAGCATCCCCATTTTTATTAATACGATAATTGATTTAAATGATTAATACGAAAATCTACAGACTGATGGTGTCATAAAGACTTAAAGCTTGAGGATATAATACGTTTAGACTACAATTCTTAGGCAGAGTAGTTCTCTCAAAACCTGCCATGGTTTCTTTCTTTTCTTTTTTTTTATGAATACTTTGGCAGGACATCATCACATCACTCCATATCATGATGACATATTCATTGTCATTGTTAAAACAAAAAGACGACGGAACAAAGACAAACAACATGCCTGCCACGGTTTTTAACACAAGAACCTCAGCTTCCACGGACAGAATGTACCTTCCAGAGGTCAGCCAGATGTTATATGAATATCAATACCGTAGGAGCCATATTTCTCATTTTGTATTTTTGGTTAACCGCCGCTTTAGTTCCTTATCCAACATGCTGTGCTTTGTTTTTGGTGTTATGATTGATCGTCCTTTTTTTAATGGGTGATATGGGTCTCCACCCCCTTGTGGGTGATCCTATAAAAGGAGTGTTAGGGGGCGTTATATTATTCAAGACCCGCATATCTGCGATTCTGCAATTTTGCCCCCGTACCGCACTCACTCAGTTCATTCTGTAGATGAGGCAACTCTTCTGTTTTTTTATATTTTTCCTCATTAAGGCATGCCAAAAATGGTTTTGTTAAAAAATAATTACTGTTTATTTCAATACGCTGCTTCCGTTTCCTTCTGGTCTGGACATCCACTGAATAAGTCAGACTGCTTTGTTTTGCCTGGAGTCATAAAGGCTAGATGGATCAGATTTACGCAATGGCAACAGCCAACATGACCCTCACCTGTGTGGTCTTCTCTTGGCCTTTTATCTTGTCAATGACCGACATAAGACATTTCCTTGAATTGTGACTGTGTCATATTTCAGACGTATGTGTCACAACCATATTTGGCATGGAAGTCTGTAAACACAGAGCTCATGAGCTCACCAGGTGGTTGGGACCTCCCACACATCAACAGGTTTACAATTAACTATGAATGGCTTTGTCTGAGTGAAGTGAAGTGGTGGTGGTCAAAGTCAGAGCCAGTGATGTGAGTTAAAGAGCAGGAATCAAACAGGAAGACATTATTCAAAGGGAGAGATAAAAGTGTTAGGTTCAGTTTTACATTACATATACAATGCTTCAGTACTTCAGCGTTTCGAGGGCTGGGTGGTTTTCTCTCCTCTCAGGAGGTTAATACTGGTTGATATGAATCAATGCACTTTCAGAGGAGACACTGGTCTGGTAAATGTTATATTCCTGCAGGAGCTGGTAGCAAACATCTTCCCTTCCCAAATAAGGTAACATAATAATATTTATACCCATTTTTTGATTCCAAGAAAAAGAAATCTACAATTTTTACTTATTATAGAAAAAATATGCTGGGAAATTGAGCTTAGTAACAAGTAGGCCTGTTTTGCTAACACTGCAAATAATATCACCATTAGCTCACTGTGCATGCTAGCAGCTCACACTGTAAACACTATTATAGGTCTACTTTTGCTTCCTCCGTAACCTCTAAAAATCTGATCAAATCTAAAATCTCAACACTAAACAGGTCAGTCAATATTAAGTTAAGCTGACACTTGCTCTATCCAGTTACTTACATAATATTATATTACATTCTATAGCCATTTAATTTTTGGCTTCTTTAGCGCAGCAGAAACGAATTGTCAGCGTAATAATACTGATATGGCCATCATGTATTCAGTCAAACTAAAACTGAAAAGAATGAAAGTAAATTACCATTCATTTGTTCTGTCATGTCGTCATGTTTCTGGCCACCTAACAACTGTCATTTCAGTATCATTTTATTTTAGCTCTGTTTTTGGTCCCTACCAGCTCCTGAAAGAATATTTTTGTGAAATATTCAACAGTTCTTCAGTTCATTGATGGTGAATTTCTATATATAAAACAGTATATGGTACTATGATCAACCCCTTTTTTACTTTGTCATATTGATAGATAGATAGATAGATAGATAGATAGATAGATAGATAGATAGATAGATAGATAGATAGATAGATAGATAGATAGATAGATAGATAGATAGATAGATAGATAGATAGATAGATAGAATAAACTACTTATTTATTTTTCAGCACATTTAAATGGACCCGTTATTATTAAGAAATACTGTAGCTTTGTATTCATCTAACAAGCATCAGTCAGTGGCGGCGCAGGGTGGCCCGTGAGATCCTTCAGCAGCAAAGAGAATAATTGCAGTGTGATGCAGCAGCGGTGAGGGTGATAGAGCGGTGAATATGAGTCACGCTGGTTTCCCCTCGGTCATTATTCTGTCATTGAAATTTTACTTGAAACTCAGGCGCAGTCGCGAAACAGTCCAGACACTCATTCACATACAAGTTAATACATTACTAATTATGGTCTACGCCCACTGTACAGACGGCTGAAGTCACAGACAAGGCCATAAACGCAACATCATATCCAGCAGTGGCCATTGTAGTCCTTCACACATTCATGCTGCATCTGTGAAGTTTCAAAGTGCGTAAATCGCTGAAGGCTCAGACTCAGACCGCCATTATTCAGTCAGAGTTGTCAGTGAGCATTATTTTGTGCCGATATTCAATATCTTCAAATTTGAAAAATCTTGTGCCAAAGTATCATGTTATTTGCTGTTTTTCTGTCTACTCAGAGTTTCTTGGCAGGATGGAAAAGCCTCTGAAGCTGCATTTATACCATTACACACCGAAAACCCCACTGATATGAAAATAATAATGCCTGTGTTTATAATCATAGTCTTCTGAACTTTTGAGGAACTGGGAGGATCAGTTTAGTTTAGTAGTTCCCATGGGCTAGATAAAAATTTATACCATGTAGCTGGCAAAGACGCAAATTAATGGCCACATCCTATTGCATGGAACATAACATGTACAGCATACGGACAAATGTGCATCGCCCCAGGACCTAGTAGCCATCAGGGGCCAGTCACACACTGTGTTGAGTCATAATTTTATTTTTGTTTTGGTTTTTTTTTTATATCTTTTTTGCCCTTATAGAAATGTTCCAAAATTAATACTCAAGATGTATTATTTCTACCCACCACTTAAGTTGTGAAGATAAGTTTTTACTCACTGCGGCTCAAGTTCATTAAATGCCAGTAGTGGTGATGTACAGCTGGAGGCTAATATTAGCAGGACTGGCTATAGTCTCAATAGAGAACAGCAGAGCAAGGAATACTTCTGCAGCAATGTCACTGTTACCTTTCATATATTGGAAAATGTGCAGGTGTAGTGCAGTGTGTGTATGTGTGTGTGATGACATGTTGCCATTATCACTGATGATGCCTCCACCCAATAAATCATACTTTGTAGATCTATAATGAGTTGTTGCACCGTTCTTATTGGCCGTTTGTTCTATTCTTACTCACGCTGTGTGAGGTAACTGGATTTGTTAGTGTTACCTAAAGCTATTTTGTGGATGTTTGATAGTTGGAGCAATCAGGCTGTGGTGGTTTGAGTCCAGAGCAGCCTGTTAGAGTGGAGCTGATAATATGCCTGCTGCTGTCCAATGTGCTGATCACAGGCTGGTTTGGAGAGTTGCACAGTGGGCTTTCTCTATAGTGCCAAAGCCACTGTCTGCAGTATTATTTTTGTGTGTCCATGCGCGTTTGTGTGCAGACATGGGGAAATACATGCATACCAGTGCACGCCTGCGTTTGTTCAGGTATATTCTAAGGACTCCTGCAGCTTTCCTGGCAGTTTTAAGCTCCTCTTCCAGCTCCACGGTCGAACACAAACATGTTGTTTGACTTTGGATTTATATAGTGTTTGATTTTTTTTCCCCTCCTCATAGGAAGCACATGTCAAGATCACTCAACACGATATTGCAAATCCAAACATCCCATACTCCACTCTTGGAATTTTAGGAATTAAAATTTCCCCTGCACGCTTCACAGGAAACTATGGCGTCGCCTCTCAGGGTTTGCAAAGAGGAGCTTGTGGCTTCAACTTTGACCCCTGCTGATGGTCTGATACACTGTCAGTCTGTCAATAAAAGCACACGGATGAGTGTTGAGATATTTATTTAGTCGACACTATTGCATGGACTGTAGCACATATTTCTAATCCCACCGTAACCTCACATCGAGAGAAAATATGGAGAACTGACGAAGAGAAAATGTTAAATACAGAGATGCTGAAGAGTCAATGGGGATGAATTGTATGAATGGAAAACAAAGGACTAGACATTGGTGGCAATTTCTCTGCAGCATGATTGAAGAGACTTTTCTTGGAGGACCTTCAGTAAAGCTCTCATTCTCTTTCCTCTGAGAACTTCTCACTAACTCCCAGTTGTTTTCTTAAAGAAGTGATCCGCCAAAATACTTCATGGCAGCAATAACAGAATTATGGCTGACGTCAACAAGAATTGCACTCGAAGTGTAGCTGGTGTGAGTTATTCGCAGTGTTGAAAGATTCGATTCTTAAAACTCCGTTTCCGTTTAGGATTTTTTTTTTTTTTTTTCCTCATACTTGACGTTAACGAAGGACATAAAACCAGCTGGAAATGAAAAGGGGTGGCAGTTATTTCTGAGGGAATCTATAAATTCTTTCAGGCTGTGTGCCGTTTAATGTCTCAATGTCTCACTTAGTGCTGAGACTAACTTCAACAGAACATGAAGAGTGGTTTCCCAAGATCTTCAGTTGACCAAAAATCATGCTTTACCTGCAGCTTTGGACTCTTTCAATGTTCGACACACACAGGACATAAATGAAGAACAATTACGTATTGGTCATGATGCTTTCGCATTAACGTTGCAAGAACGTGCTCAATGCTTTCGCAGATAAGCTTCACTTTCCTTTCCTCTATGTTTTTCCATGTCCGTGTCCATCCATGCCGCCTACGTTTCGCTTGTTGACGAGGTCCCACAGTCTGAGCCCTCTGCTGCTCTCTGAACCAGCAGTACATTACAGTATGGCCTTGGAATGCCCTTCATATCAAGCAGTGATAAAAACACCAGACGTCTTACTTGAGAACCAGGCCAGAACCACTTCAGACTAAGTAGTTTACCCAGCTACAAGACGTCATCCATAGGCTGGCAATATCAGGTCAAGAGGGTAATAAAGCATGGGGTTCTATATAATCTAATGCAATTTCAATTCATAAACATCATCTAACTCAACTATTATCTGGCATTAATGGGACTATGAATTGGATTTTGCAAAATCATTCATGCACCTCGGAGGCGATGTGTGGTTTTGGGTGAAATGTCTCAACAGCTATTAGACTATTGACTGCCTTTGAATTTTATCCCATAATTAATCAAAGATGGCAAAAATGGGAGCTGTTTAACTTGAAAGACAACAGCATCGTTAGCACTGATGTTGCGAGCATAGCACGTAGCGCGAAGCACCGTAGTAAATAACTGTATCACAGCTGCTGTTCACCTTTCTCTGAGGGAGGGCTAGAAACCTCCCTGTTTCTAGCCCTCCCTCATGCTCCTGCGATCTGCCCCACACGCGCCTCTATCCACCCATAACTTGCCCTGCCCCTTCTTCTCTCTATCCTTCCCTCCCTCTACATCTGCATTGCCCCAATTAATTCCTAGTCAAACTTTTGGCCATCTCAGTGGTAAAAACATCGGAGCCAAACAGACCCAAAAAGCACGACTTTACGAGCTGTGACTCTGTCCGTCTCCATCTCCAAGCCTGTTTAAGCTGTGATCAAGCACATGCATGTGATGCTGCGAAGGCCGCTAAACAAACTCTTTATGTTGGAGAGCAGCGGTCGGAACATTGGGGGAGGTGGTTGATTGGAAAAAGCTACAATGATACAATCGCCTGCAGTTTGATGAGCGTCCACGCCATGGAAAGACGCAGGATTGTAATGTTCGACTCCTCAGACTGGCTCCAGAAACATTAGAATCAGGAATTTTTTTTTTTTTTTACTGAAAAATGACTCTACAGTGAGACAACAGAAATTAAAACCTTTCTTTACAAATTCCCATCTGGGAGTTGCTCCAGTGCAACCACTTTTTCCTCTATTATTCATCCTAGCAGCTGGGAATACAGACGATCGGGGGATCCACCCACATGTGTCCCAGGAGGGGGCTGTGCAGTACCTGGGTTGTGCAAACGTGTTGTGCAGAAGCAGAGTGAATATCAATAGGTAATAAAAATTCACACTTGATGTTATCTTTAATCTACCTTTGTCAGGTTCTCTTTTGTGTTCCTGACGTTCTCTATCTCCCTCTTGCTCCAGCCAGGTGCTGCAACACCTCTCCCCTTCCTGTTTCAAATTAAAAGCCCTCCTCAGGCTCATGTAATTATATCATTAGGACATTGTAGATGTGGCAATAAAATTGTAGTCCAAGACAGATAGACAAACAGATAGATAGATAGACAGACAGCTGCAGAGAGCCACCTATAGAAATATCTCACTGCCAGCACCTGTGGAGGTGCATGGAAGCAGTGGTGATGGATAGGCCTCATGTTGATTGCTCATCAGGCTTCATCATGACTGTCAGAGGCGTGAGGTGATGGATAAAACAAACACACACTTGAACACCCATGAAAGGAAGAAAAGGATGCACATTGTGCAGGGTACATATAGACAATTTTTAAACAAACGCATGTGTGTGTGCGAGTGTGTTATTTGCGTGCTGATAGTGTTTGCATTTGCATCTCCAGATGCAACAGAGTGAAGGGTAACAGCACTGATTAATGTATGTGTGTGTGTCCCTCTGTATGTGTGTGTGTTTCCATTTGCATCCAGATGCAGCTGAGCGAACAGGAAATGTGGTGTTAACTAGAGTCTCACTGCAGCAGCCCACAGGTTAAATGGTGTCACACTCAAAGGAAGGGGTTAAATGGAGCCACATGGATGCAGATGCACACACACACACACACACACACAAAAAAAAACACAAACATACGCACATATGTACAAATTACACACAAGAAAGAAAATACACAGATGCTCCCTCACTGAAAGTTTTGGAACATAATGTGTACACGTTCAACACGTGTGCATGTACATGTGTTAGAATACAGATGTTCTCTCTCTCTCTCTCTCTCTCTCGCTCTCTCACACAGCATTCCAGCATTATATTCTGTCACTTGGCCTCTTCCTGCGTCTCTCTATTGTCTGCTTGACAGGCTGGCCCAAGTGTGCGAGTGTAAGTTTTGTGTGTGGGTGTGAGGGTATGGGTTCGCCTGTGCGCGTGCATGTGCATGCACTGCAGCCCGGCAGCTGAAAAACCTCTTCTGCTATGTATTAGCGGTTTTGTCAGAGCTGTGTGTTTGGCCCTGTTGCCACGGTGACAGACCCTGCAGACAAGCTCCAGGGCTACTCTGTTAGCATTAGCTCTGTTTATGATGGCACGG
>OMNW01008360.1:38873-49631 GCA_900303245.1 Selene dorsalis
GAGGGAGAAAAGCAGAGAGCGAGATACTGAGAGATAGAAAGAGGATGTCAGACGTGGTTTTCATCAATCAGCCATTATTTTTATAATTAGTTTTTTCTTCTTTTTTTCATCTCTTTCCCATCCTTTCTCCTCACTATAAACATCCATTAACATCTATTAACTCTCGACTGGATCACTTCAGACTTTTCTCTGCTCCTCTCCCAGTGGTGTATGAAACGGATCTGTCGCTGTTGCAACAACAGTGGAGCAACACTCGTAACTTTTTTTTTATACTACTAATCAAAAATATTTTTAAAAAAATATACATAATTGCTTCATCCATCAACAAGCTGAAAAATGTAGTTTTTCCAGCCCATTTGCCACTTTTTCTAGGTTGTCGGCGTGTGCTCCAGGCCTATTAGTGATATTTCCAACAACAAATGAAGGATTCAACTCGCATTTAACTTGGACTCAACTTTGGATTTTGGCTCCATGGTATTTTTTCAAGGACGTTTTTCATCCCTCAAGGGGAAAAAAAAAGAAGAAAAAAACACACAAGTTTCCTCTATTTAGGAGGATTTAACACTGCCAGGATGGTGCAGTCGTGTAACAGGTGGACCTCAAAACACACACACGTAGTAGTTTGGTAAATATTTTCCTGGCTTGCATCCAGTTATGATTGATGTTTAAAAAAAAAAAAGGACCACAGTGTCACTTTTAGGCTTTAACTGATTGATTTATATGTATTTTATTATCAAGTTGATGCGTTTTTTATTACACATCCAGGGTTTTGTGAGGCTCTGGACGAGCTTTGCCAGAGCTACATGAGACTTTGTCAATGAGGAAATGACCTTGATTGTGCCATTACTTCTGTCTTTAGTTAGTTACGCTAACTCAGCTTCTGCTGTATTGACCGTTTTGTGTTTTCTCAACTGTATTCAAGTGCTTTGCTATATCGCTGGAACAGTGCTGTATGTGGAGTCAACACTGTTTCAAGAATCCTCCCTTCTCCAGGTAGGACCGCCGTCACTTTGAGGTAAAACTCTGCGAGGTCTGAAACTGGTGGTGACTTTTGTCACTGAGAAATGAAGCCAACACTCAAACGGCAGAAACAGCAGCTCCTCAAACTGCCAACGGAGGTGTGAGTGAGCATGAAGAGGATCAAATGTTCTGTTAGGAATCACTAATTACAATCAAGGATTAACTTTGTGTGATAAAACTAATACTGAAATAAATATTAACCAGGTTGATTAAGACAAGCTCAATATACAGTAAAAACAAGACTATTTCTTAGTAGTTTCATGTAAAAGTAGCACTGGTGGGACAACTTTTTTTTGTTTTTTTTTCCCAAAAGAGGGAAATGAGCACTAATACCTCCAGCTGGACCGACTGTCGTATCATAGGCTGGGGAGTTAACGGGCTGAGCTCTAACTGGCCCAAACTTGTGCAGCTCTTCTCCAGAGCTGTCTTCTGTGATTAGCCGCTTCACTCGTCATGCTGCTTAATGACACATTTCCATTTGTTTATTTCTGTGTAGGTCAATAGCAATAAATCATGCATTTGTTTGGCAACATTTTACCATTTATTTTACAACAGGTATTAAAATGCAAAGTCATCAATCACAGGAAAAGCTGAGCAGCCTTCCGCTCTTCAGTGGTGCATTCGAGGACGAGTCAGCAAAAGCCTATGGCGAGAAAATATGGACCGTGTAAAACTGACTGGTGCAAATCACCAGTGTCAGACACTCAACATTGTGCCCACAAAAATAAAGTGGACTACACCAGAGTATACATTCTATCATCAAATGAAAATACAGTTTTGCTTGGGATCCCATTGAAGCCCCTCAAGGGCTCCTGGGCGTCGTAAACACAATTTTGATTTATTTTTTTTCCCACACACTATATGTAAACACTACCTTTGAGTTATGAGTTGCTTTGTTTCTGATTGTTATAAAATGTGTTTTTAACTATTATAACTAACTATATCACTGTTATAAATTATGCATTATAGGATGTTTTCATTCCTTGTACCCTGTGTGGGAGACTTGCTGTACAGGGTTCGTTAGATCAGGGCACGTTACCAGGTTTCATTAGGATAATCATGGGAGTGCAGAGTTATGGGAAAACTGTTATCTGTTCGGAACTGATGACACACAAACACACACACACACACACCATGGGATCCTAGTTGCACATATCCAAAACACTAACCACAATGTTTACCCACCTACGCTCAACTGTAGCTTGTTACCACGACAACGTCAGCAGCCATAACTCCCTATATTGACTAAAACGATCATTAATCTTTTCAAGTCTCTCCCAATGGACCAGTAATGATATGTTAGTATTCCAACCTCCTAGCACCACAGCGTTGGTGGACTATCACCCACCAAATGAAAATATGAGGCAATGGCATGAGGAAAGAGACAGAGAGGGAGGCTTGTGATCAGAGGGTTGCCTGTTTGAATCCCGGAGTAGCGGGGAAAGTCTGACTGGGGATAGAGCATGCTCTCCATTCCCTCAAAGACTCGCACTGGGACGGAGTGGAAATAGTGAGTCTGGATCAATGGTCATTTTAGTGACCACTGGTGATGAGAGATGAGGCACGGTAATTAATCATCATATGGTCAGTCTCTTTCTTCATTGAGGAACCATATAACACAAGCCTTCAGGCTAAAGTTTCTTTTATAGAGTAATGTAGGTCTTCACTGACTGTAATAGTTTTTTTTTTTGTTTGTTTGTTGGTTTGAGCCACTCAAACACACCAGCTCCTTGCTTATATTTCAACAGCCCGTGACAACCAGCAGCAACGCAGTCAGACATTGGACAGAGCAGCAGTGGAATGATCCTTCTTCCAAGGAAGAAAGGGGCTGCTGTGATCATTTGATGTACCAATGATAAATGGAACTTCACTATTGATTAAAGATGTATTTGAGGAACATGCGACGAACAGTCGACTTCCTGGTGCTAGTCAAATACACGAGGAAAGTCGGAGGAGAAAACAGCTGATAGATGAGTGATGAGTGGTTTGATGACTCACTCGGCTTCATCTAAACTCAACTGATCTTGACCGACGTGTTGTAGGAGACCCTGGACCGGCCGGCATGTTAAGTATGAGAGGCAGTTTGATAAATACAGACAGAACAAGGGTTTCATTTCCATCAGCTCTCCCCAGGTTAGAGAAGTCAAAGGTGTAGATGACTTCACATCCTTGTAGAAAACTGTGATCCTGTGTGGCGCTGTGTGGAGCATGCATGTTCTCTCTGCACCTGCATGGGTTCTCTACACTCTCCTTGACTTCTTCCTACAGTACAATGACATGAACATTATGTTGACTGTAAATCCTGGACTGGCTCCAGCCCCCCCCCACCTTCAGCGACCCTGCACGGAGCAGAGGTGCAAGCCATGGATGGAGGTATTAAAATTTGACGTGCACATGCTGGCAGCAACTATGTCTGATGAATCTAAACACAAGAGCCTCGACCTCCTCCTCAAGCTAATTCTCTCTTCTCTGTCTGAGGGTCAAAGCCTCCATTAGCTATATAAAGCCTTTGCATCACTAACAATTGCATTGGCATGGAAATATAATCCACTGTTGTATTTTCCGTGCATTAATAATATCAGAGGGAACAAATCCAGTTTGACTCACTAATGCTGCCAGTAAAGAATCCATCAAGTCACTCTGGAGTTTTATTCCAGCACTGATTTGCAATCTTGCATCTCAAAACAAACCACTCATGGCATATTGAACATACCCGAGGCTGCATTCTCCGTTTTTCTCGCGCCGCCGGACCGACCGCAGCGGCGTGTTTGTTTTGCTTTGCAAGCTACGCAAAGGGCGAAGATAAACACACAGCGTTGGGAAAAGTTACATGTGATTGGTTATTAATGCAGCATTTTATGATGCACAAATATGTGTTGATGCAGGGTGGAGGTGTCAGTTGGGGCTGGGGCGGGTTGTGTAATAAGCACATTTTCATCTTAACCATAATGACTTTGGGTTGGAGCAAGAGGAGAGCAGGCGGAGGGCAGGAGACGGCGAAGGGCAGACGCTGTGAGTAAATCAAACCAGCATCTCCTGGCTCCAGATCTTGGAGTTTAAGTAAACCTGATTGGTACATGTTTATCTAAGACCAAAGAAAATACACACAGGGTGACAGAGATGCATTGTATTGCAATTGCTTTGGACGATATGGTGAAGCCTGATGGATGTTTTTCACATGGTCCCTCTTCTCTCCAAGTGTCCCTCCCTCTATTCTTTCTCTTTATCAGACACAAAACGGGTATAAAAGAGTGAGGAAGTCCAATCCTCCACTCAGACTGTGTGTGATATTAGCTCTCAGCCTGCGGGGGCCTGTAATCTCAGTGTCCATATGACTTCACAGGCTAGGAACTTGCTGTTTTTGCAGCTCATGCGTTCTTCACAGAGTCTATGTCCATAATGTTAAAAGAAAAAGAAAAACACAGAGAGTGTATACACATGTACATGCAGTGGATTATCAGGTCCAGTGAGGTCGAGTGAGTTTTGAAGGATAGTTGAGTGTTTAATGGGAAACAGTGACACAAAAGGAAGACATGAAACAGACATTCAATTTTACCAGTCCTTGTTACTGTCTAACTTTATTATGGTTTTGCTTTGTTTTTATACAAGTTCAGCAGATTTAAGCATTTTTTTAATTACCACATTGTTTTTAATGTAGAACACATCATTATTATTATGATTATCAGCAGTAGCAGTAGTAGAAGAAGAAGCAGAAGTAGTAGTAGTGGTGGTAATATTGTGAAGTGTTTAGTGTCATGCAACACTGAAATCAGTTGCTTTTGCTCAGCTGCTCCTGTGCCCCGTCACCAGAAAAAATAGTTGTGTATCCCTGACCAATGTCCTTCTGAGGAGGAGAGTCTAAACCTAAGCGAAGGCAGTCCTCATATATAAGATAAAGGTGCATTGATAAAGTAACATTTGTGGCTGGTATTTTACTTTTTTTTCCTATGCTGAAAAACTTTTATTGGGCTTGCTTATAGATTAGGGAGACATCTGTAGATTTGTCAAGAGTGCAGTAAGGTGCAAATAAAATACCTTCACCTGTTAGTCCCCAGCTTCACCTATTAGGTTGGTAGGAAAAGGTTCAAACTTTAAATTCAGAGCCTGATAAAACTAGAAACAATGTTGATAAGAGCATTAACAACAACCATAAGCAGTAAAACAGTAAGCTGAAAGATCTGTGGCTTTATACCCCCCCCACCCCCATACACATAGACACGCACACACGCACACACACACGTAAAACGCTGAGTCTCTCATCTTTAACCTCTAATATCTATGCAGCTTTTTTGCTCACATGCATGCACACACACACACACACACCATCAACATCTGCACAAATCCATGACAGAGACAGAAATGCAGAGTGAAGGATAGACACTGAGCAGCTATACATCTGTACCTCTTTCCATCCTGTCATTATTTTCTCTACTGGAAGTGGAGCTTTGTGAAACACAGTTTTGTCTTGTTTTTGTTTTTTTCTCTGCTGTATCCTCCCACTCCCTCCCCCTCCCTCTGACGTCAAACACGACAGCAGCAAAACACACTGCCCGGATGTGCTTGCCTTAGAAAACTTATTAACACATGTCAAGAGTCCCCTACCCATAACCAGTTGTGTAACACTGGTGGATTATGTTATGTTTCTATTTTTGCACTGCTTTGGCTGCAGCCAGTCTATTACACAATAAAAAAAACCCACCCTTATTTTCATTTTGCTCAACTTTTACCTCTATATAGCCCACACTGCACACACACTGCATTCCCTTAATGCTAATTAATGAAGCTGATGCAGCTGAAGCCACATACAGTGTAGGAGGCTGTCGGGTAAATACATGTTACATTAAATGTGTAGAGTGTGTGAGTAGTCTTAACACATACAAATATATATCCAGCATTTATTATTTACTTCATGGAACTATACCTCATTGTTTATTTGCACCATATGTTAATGCACAGTACAATCTGGCCAATTTACTTCATTTATTTGATCTTATTTAACTATTTTTTGTCTTATTCTTATTATTCTTCAACTTACTGTTCAGTTGTTGTATGTCTTTTTATGAACAAGTCAGAGAGATATGCAAACCAGAGTCAATTTCTTTGTATGTATGCAACATATTAGGACAATAAATCCAATTCTGATTCTGACTGAATCCAAATAGAGGAAACAAACTGAATACACACTGATCATAAGGTGCATAAAAAAATAAATTCAGAAATTATAATGTCTCTATCACAATAATTTATATATTTTTTTTATATTAATTCCATCTATGTTCTTACTTGTGACCCAAGTTAACCTGTGTCTGTGCCCAGGTCACCGACGCGTGGTCTCATCATCTCTGTGCGCCTTCAACCTGCTGCATACCAAAGACAGGAAGTGAGCACTTCAAAGAGGAGAACTGAAAGGAGGAGCGTTTCCAGAGCTTTCCAGGATGCTCACTGGGTGACAGGTTTTTCCTGTTCATCCCAGGAATAGAAGAGATAACCAGCTATGTGCCAGGAGAAGCTTTGATGGCCTTGCCAACGTACACAGAGATCAGAGAGAGATGAGTTTTGTTTCAAAAGGAAAGAGAAAGGAACCTCCATGGTGAGATGTGACCTAAACCTCCTCGCTGACTCATGTTACCTCTTGCTAAACCAAAAATGCCTCCGCAACAGATGGTTTCCTTCAAGGCATTTAAAGACGAAGACAGTTCAGTTTCAAAGACCTTTTCTAGTTCTGTCATTCTTGATTTATATTAAAGATATTATGAATTTAGTGTTTCTTGTTCAATATAAAATGTTATAAATGGTTATTCCTCTCACAGGCTTTAAGTAAACTACATGGTCACATGACTTTAACATCAACACTACTAAACTGACAACTAGTAGTTTGGTTTAGCTCCTACCTCTTCTACAATAAAGGTTTTCCTCTTGGAAAGTTTGTAATAGTTTGTAGAAGCAGGGTGTATCTGATATCTGTAGTGTCATTTAGACATAGAAGCTTTAAGGAAACGTGACTGGGATATTTTCTGACTTATTTTATCCTCAAGAATGAAAAGTGAAATTGTGCTGTGCTTGATAATTTTATTAACCACAGACCTTAGTTCAGTCATTTAACCAAAAACCCATTCAAAAAGCCCATAGACATAAGAAAGAGAAGTGTTAAATGCTAGCTCTGTTAAAGGGATAGTTCAACATTTTGGCAAATCTGCCTACTGCCATAATCCCTATAGTCATTGGAGTAGGTTTATTACCTTTCTGTTACCTATCTGTGCATGTTGTTTTGAGATCTGCGGGGCAGAGACGCAAGCTGCTCAGAGAACACAATGGAGGTGAACGGTACAAGGTCCCCTGTCCCTCAGAACTCATCAAATATACAATCCAACAACTCCAAAACGCTCTCAGGGACAAATTGTGACCTGCACATTCACCACACTATGAAATAATAATGTAACATTACCAGACAGAGTTGTTTATGATATAAATGCATAGCCAGAACTACATTCCAGACATGGCTGCTGGGCGGAGTGATTTCAAAAGCGCAAGTAGTTCTGAGTATTTGCTTCATGTGTCGTAATATTATAAATGATTATTTCATAGCGCGGTGAATGTGCAGGTCGAGCCCCAGTATAAATGTCATAAACTGTGCACTTTAAAGGAGACATATCATTCCCCTTTTCCACAAATTAAAATAGTTCCCAGGTGTCTTAAAGACATGTCTGTGACATGCTTCAGTCAAAATACCCCAACGATCAAACATCACAGCTCTTTTCATCTGCTCAAAACAGCCCTGTTCAGAACGGCTGGTTTCAGTACCTGTCCCTTTAAATGCAAATGAACCACTGCTAGCCCCGCCCCTTCTACTGGTACCAGTACTCACAGGTAGGGGTGGTATTATGCAAATTCTAAAACTAATGACATCATTGTCAGACAACTGACGGAAGAGCTTGAAAAACCACATGGATTTCAACCTAAGGAGCAAATTACAGATTCTTTGTCAATTCTCACATTCTGGGGGCAAGAAGGCAAGACACACACCAAATATATATGTTAAAGAGCCTTCAAAAGTGATATTTCCATGATATGTCCTCTTCAATGCTTAAACAATAAGAAAAGCAAAGTAAGTTCAGACCTAGTTGTGCTCAAGTAGAGCTTAATGACTGACAACACTCCTGGTATATGCACATTCAGACAGACAATAGGAGTTTGAGTGGTGGCACAAGGCTGCATACTGTTTCCTTTTTGGGGTCACTTGAGTGTGTGTGTGTTTGCATGTATACTGTTGTTCTTTTATATGAATACGTAAAGATTTTCTTTTGTTATTGAATGTAGAAAATTAGAAAAACTCAAAGAGATCAAGCCACTGGGCACCAGGTTTAAGGTTTCAGTCACGTTTAATGAGGTCAACCGTTGACAAGATCAACTGAACCACTATAATGCAACATAAAGTCAATACACCACAGTAGAGCACATGTCCCGAACTGTGGTGCTGGTAAGATGCATTGAGAGTCTACCTAAATATGAAAGTGAAATGTAGGACTATGTATTGGATGTAGCTTACATTTCCTCCCTGTTGACTTTTCAACAGCCTCCCGTTTTAATAGGGACGAGCATGACTGCTTACGCAACTTCTGGCCGCATCCAAAACATGAAGACAAATGCTGGCTCTGTTAAATCCCACTCTGCTTATTTGTTCGCCCAAAGGTCCATTCACTGTCTTTTCTTTTTATTTTCCTCCTCTGCTCTCTCTGATCCTCACTCATTTGCTCTGGTAACAAAACAGGTGCAGCTCAATAGTTCCTCTGCACTGTACAGATCCAACAGGATGTGACAGGGCCAATCCATACGCAACAACCACTTTTGTTCATCACCCCCCCTGTCATCGAGCGTCCAACATGACAGTATCTTCGACAACTCCCCGGTGCAACGCTGTGAATTTCCACTCCCTCGGCTCGTGCTGCAGGATTATACAGCGTGTTCTCTGCGGTGGATGTCAATCAGCTGCTGGACTACACTGAGAAGCAGGGATCTGCACTTTGGGGATCTGGAGTCAATACCTAATGCTGTAGGACTCTGGTGTCGGGTCATCTTCATTATACTGCAGCTGGTCATGGGCAGAAAAGATCAGCATAGGAATAAAGAATTATTAAGTTGAACCAATCGGCAAGAAATGTCTTTATAGAGACTTTTTTTTCCCCCAATCATATTTTTTTAGAAGGAACACTGGGCTATAATATTCATTTTGCTCTGCATTAGAAGTGCACATCTCTGGAGGACATGTCACCCAGAGCTCAGATTCAAAGGCACCACAGGAACTTCTAATCTAAAATGTTACATGAAGCTGGAAGGCAGGAAGGAGAGATATTGCAGCCATTGTAAAACAAGATGGCCAAAACTACTAGTTGTGGGACATTGGTGCAGACATATTAATCAGTAACTAGGTGATCAAAGGAGCGTCAAGTGTTGCAAGAAGCTTGGAAAGATGCAAAGGCATAAAAAAATTCTACCAAACTTTGCATGCAGGTTTTTCATTGTACATCTCAACCAACATAAATGAAGTGTACGTGCATCAGCACCACACTGCACCGTCTCCCAGTCTTAAATTTAACGTGGTGGTGAGAACAAATGCCTGGGATGAGGTGGAGGCTGTTCATGCAGTAGGGTTGTGACATGTTCTGACACATACTTGTACATTACAGACTTCCTCTTGATACAAAATCACTGAAATAGTTAATAGCTGGTATTCTGTATTTCAAATCAAATCAACCTTTATTTATATAGCACTTTCCATACAATAGTAACACAAAGTGCCTCACAGAGGCTAAAAACAGTAAAGAAAACCAAGAAAACCCGACCCTCCCACCTACTCGCGCACGCGCACCCACACACACACACTAGCTGTCACTAAAGAGACATGAGACATGGCCCGGAACCGAGACCTGAGGCGGGAAAGATGCTACCTTTGGGGGCCAGCCACACTGAGAGGAGTCACGGTCCAAGGCCGCGGGGAGCGCCGCCTCAGAGACCCCCCTGACCCGGGCAGACAGGAGGCTCCACACTAAACTGCAGAGGCCTCTAGCCACCCAGGCCGGAGCCGTCCACATGACGGCACCCCCATCGGTGGGCCAGTGGACAACTCCCACTCTCAAATGGCCTTCCATTAGCATCCACCATACATTATGTACCTACAGATCACCTGGAAGTGTCGGCAGTTAAATAAAAGCAGCATGGCCGATAATATTGGTCGATATTCGGCATAATCCATTTTTTCCACCAATAACCAATAAAATAAGTTTATTTTAAAACGTGCTCCGTTGGCTCTGATGAATGAATGTCAGTTCTAAATATCAGTATCTGCCCTGAAAAAAATATATCAGTTGATCCATAAAACCTTTACAAACTTACTTAGGTTGTTTTCACACCTTACAGTGAGGACTCGGTTCGACTGGGGAGCTGAAAGATGTATCACTGTTGCATTTATCACTTAGTTCGGTTCTGCTTTCACACTGCCATTCCTGAAGCGCACCAAACTTTCTGAATAACGTCATGCAGTTAAAAAGGGCGCTCGTCGATTGGACAAATGACCTGACCCGCAAAAACAGACAGCAAACATGGAGCAGCATGTAAAGTTAGCTGGTTTATTTTGTAAACTGTATGTAGTGTGTTGACCATCATTCATAGAACCACAGTTCCCTCCGTAATTATCCACTTTGGGGATTGTGTTTGTTCTTTTTTTTTTTTTTTTAAATTATG
>OMNW01008361.1:6154-22405 GCA_900303245.1 Selene dorsalis
AGCGCACTGGAGAACTGTGCCCAAATAGAATAAAATTATGCGACTTGATCATTTTTTTGTTTGTTTGTTTGTCATGATTATCTATTTTTCAACATCTATGCATAATTGATGGATCAGGTATTGATAACATCCTTTTTCAGTTGTTGTGACGGTTTTAGACAGGAAACCTTTGTTTAATTGAAATGTAGGCCCAAAGCATTAAGTTTACCATCATGTGTTTTTTGATCTCATGACGGTTTCCATCAACATCATGAACAAGGTCGAGAAGGTGACTTACTTTAAAAGAAAAAAAGTAAAAACATACTTAGTATTGGTGTGTTTTGTGTATTTGATCTATCTTTCATATATTTTGTTTATATATCTATATGTTTGCCGTATTTAAGAATTAATAGGTCTGACTGTAAATTTTCCAATTTAAATAAAAGATAAAAACAGACATGCCTTTCTAGTCTTCCATGTGTGCTCTGTTTTATCCCTCTATCATGTGAATTCAGTGTTGTTAAGTCCAATGAGCCTGGTGAGTGGAGGTGGATGATAGTCCGTCATTGGTGGAGAGGTGAGTGACGTCACGCGGTGGTCCTGCCAGTGTTTTAAGAATGAGGGAAGTTTAGTCAGTGTGTTGTTGAGACGCAGCCGGAGAGTGAACCCTGCGACAAACAACTGCACTGAATGGTTCTTTTGGGCTTTCAGAGGGACGGAGCTGTTCTGTCTTCACCACTGGACTATCACTAACAGCGAGGACGCATCCATGCGCCACGGCAGGAGCCGAATTCTCTCATATACATAAGGTAAAGATTTCTCTTTAAAGTGAGCAGAGTGACTCTACCTGTGCGGTGTGCATGATAGATTTTTACTGTTTTACATTTTTTAAATAATGAAAGCCTTCAAGTTCAGACTGAGAATCTGAACAAATAAGTGTCAACTCAGCAGTTTCTGTAGGATGTGTACAGAGCTGTCAAATTTGTATTTAAGGGGAATAGGAAAGTGGTCTTAGGGGGACCCCACAGCTGAAGCATTGAATCGTAGCTATATGGTGTTAATACCCTGTATACAGTATGTGTGTGCCTGTGATATGGTCTCTGAAAGGAACCACAGAACTATCAGCTATCAGTATATCTTGCTGGTAATAATTTTCAGGATCTAACGACTGAATCCATCAATAGGCTATAATGATATAATTGCTCCACCCTACAAGGAATAACTTTTTGATGGAAAAAAATATTTCATTTCTTGTCCTTTGGGCTGAAAAGTTGAATAAATAAATAACATAAATAAAACTAAAGAAAAGATTAATAATAAAAAGTCTAAGATTCCGTTATCTGCACCTTGGGAATTCAAGCCATTAAATTCAAAAGGTGATGCTGACCTACATCCTACCACTTCTCCCGTCCATTGATAGCTGAGGAGCGGAGAGGCTGGCAGAGCTTACTACACCACTCAACAGAAACCCAACAGTTCTTTAAAAAGCCACAGGGTTTGACTATTTCAGGACAGAGGATGTTGCAGCTGGTTCTCTGGAAAGAGAATTAGGTGTTTTTACTTCTTCATACATTTTCACAGTCAGGGAACAGTGTCTGGATGGAACATTATTCTGCTGTAATGTGTTTGCTTGTTCTTTATTATTCTGCGATTTGCTTCAATGAATTGCTTCTGCCCCAAAGCGTTTGTGGCAGACTGTGTGATCAGTACAGTGTAGAACTCCAGCTCATGGTTTTGTCCTGTGCATTTTTGATCAAATCATAGGGGAAGTTTTATTTCCCCATTCAACATTAATGACTATAGTGGAAAAGAGAAATGTAAAAAATGATTGAATTGAAGAATCAATGAAGGATGAATCTTTTCTTTGGGGATATGGAGGCAGGTGTTGACAGTGGGTCAACATTAGGTTAAAAAATTAGTATTTTCTGAATTGATACAGAGTAATGTTTTTCTATATTTGGGCAGAGATCTGCAGCCACAAACAATGAGATGATGGCAGAAGTATTTCTCTTTGGTTCCTTCACCATCCACTGGGATCACAATATGTCCCAGTGCATGAACAAGAATGCTCGCCTATACAGCTTTCTCCAGGAGTATATATACCTCTCTGATAAAATAAAACGATGCATTTATGTGAAGTAGAGAGAAAGAGGCTGTAAGGAAACATTAACTATATCAGAAAGCCATGACTTACAACCACTAATTGCAGATGAAAATGAAAGTAACAGGCATAGAGTGTGTAAACAAATGGACAGGGTCTGAAAAGTGAAACCAGTGCGGGAGCATTTGTCGGCTGCAGCTGCCGTGGAGTTTCTGCTGTTTACATCTCCACCTTCCATATGTAGAAGCAGTAATGTTTGGGTTATGTAGGTTGATATAAGTCCATAAACACTATGACCACCTGCTGTAGTGTCTAGGTGTTTGTATTATTTTGTCCTTTATAGCCTCCAGTGAAGTGTGGCTGAAACATGCAATGCAATGTAATACAGTTAAGGAGCACCACAAACTACAATGGCTTCTTGAGGGGGGCATTTATTGCAGGACTGTCATATTGAAGTGCGCTACCTTTTACCAATATGTACCTAATCAAGACAGAGGATGTATTTAATTACCAACTCCAAGCACAGTTGACTGATTTGTTACTTTACTGGTTACATAAAGATGCTCTTCAATCAATAACATAGCAGAACCTTTAAAAAAAGACTTCCCCCCATCATTCAAAGGTGTAGTTTACTTCCCTTGACATTTCACTGCAGTTTTTCCAAATGCGCCACCTGCTCCTGGTAATAGTCAGGGACTCACTGGGGAAAGTCTGAACAAATAGTGCCTGAGGGACTGCAATTGGTCTAATAACTTACACCTGTCAAAGCCACACATGCACAGCCCCATTTTTTTCAGACCACCAAGCACAGGTGTGTCAACTCTGAGTAAAGGTTAGTGCAACCATGTTGACATGTCACAGACCTACATGTTTTTTCATGTTTGGTGGATTGAGAACTCGTTGGTTTGGGTAGGCTTATTATGGAGAGAACCAGTGTTATAAAGCATTGTTTAGTCAACACTTGTCTCTGTTGCTGGCCTAAAAAGTAACATGATAAAACAGCAGTGCACTGTCACTGTCTGAAGTAGCTAATCTAGTCTGGAGCCACGAAGTCCACTATAATGTTGAAACTTGCTGTCCTGTGGGAAGAGTGCATGAAGAAGGCGTTTGAGAGGAAGCAGCAGTGATACCAGCAGCTGGTGGAGTAATGCCTGCAGAGGGGGCGGGGGGAAAGATGTCTGCCAGAGAGGAGCCAGGGAGGAGCACTTAAGGCACACAGGATCAAACATCTAATAATGAAGACTCATCTGAAGATGGGCAGCAATAACTTCAAGCTGTATGTCATTATCATGAGAGTGGCCTACCAGAAAGAAGCTGTAGGGGAACCCCATCACATTGCCATGACATCTTATATTGAGAAGCCTGAGGAATGACAAGAATGGAGATAAACTATGGGAGGGTGTTGCACTGAAACACTGAAAGATGGATTCAAATTCACCACATGGTGTTGCATAGCATTATTTACAACATGGGCTGTGGAAGAGTTGGGCTACATGAAACAAACTCCACCCCTCAACTCAAAAAAGTACATGGGAAGAAGAAAAGCAAACTCTTGCAGAGCTTAGAGTCGTCCTCGAAACCTGAAAACCACCAGAGGAACTAGACATGGGAGGTAACACTGTCTACAAAAACACCACATCAAGAAAATCCACAGGCACCTATGAATGAAATCTAGAAGAGCATGAGAACAGCTACAATGCCAAGATCATCCAGATCATCAGACAGGCAAGAGGGGAGCTCGACTGGCTGACTGGCTTTTTTGATTGAATCCCACCAGTGGATATTGCCCAATTCCACACCAGCCTGTCATCATCACATCAAGAAAGTACCACATGCCTGAGGAAATCCATCTTCTCAAGATGATGTTCTCAGATGGCAGCCACACAACTGAGTTGCACAGGATAGAAATAGGCATTGTGTTAGTTTGCACAAGCTCAGTCACCATGTTTATGGTGGAGGTGCACTCTCTTATGAAATCTGCCAAAAATCAAGTTGAGATTTAAAATACGTCAACCACCAATGGAAAGTCTTCACATGTCAATAACAACAAGGTTGTATATTAGAGACAATCACAGTTCAGTCACCCAGTTCCAGCTCAGTGCTTTTCCTCTCACCTGCCAGGCCACACCCCCTCTTCACCTGTGAACACAATCAGCTCAGTGTGTATTCTCCAGCTCCACACTCACCCCTTTACCAGATTGTTCTCAGCACTGTGTCAGACTTTCCAGCACTCTCTCTCTCTTGGACTGATCCCCTGGTTTCGACTGGGCTTCCTCCTGACCACCTATCACGTCCCTGCCTCGGTAAACCCAACAGCCGGCTGTCCTCTGTTTGTCTTTCTCCTGGTTTTGTCTGTCTGCGGTTGTTTGGCGTACCCCTGCTTCAGCACCACCGTGACCCCTGTGTCACCAGACGACTGAAACATCTCATCACCGTCAGTGCTCCTGGCATAAGATCATCCGTTGGTTCAACACCGACACCCCCACCCCCCTGTCTGCTACCTGCCCCACCCTGTTCCTAACCTGGTCTGATAAAACTCTTAAATGCTTAACTGAGTCGTGCTGCACTTGGGTCCATATATACACACCCATTACAACAGACAAGTGGGTGGTGAAGGACCTGAAGAAGCTGGTGATATATGACAAAGACTGACATCCAAACCAAGAAAGTAGAGAGGTTTGAAGAAGATTGAAGATCTGCAGAATTGCAAAGATTACAGTGAGGCCAGAAGGGATCAGACACTCGCAACAATGGTGCAACTAAATGAATAACTCTTTGTTACTAGATGAGTCATGACCTTACCACATGTGTCTCTGAAATAAATCAGTGACACATGTACGTACATGCTGACATTTTGTGTTTATCGTATCCAAGGGGGACATCTGACATTACATTTTCCACCCTCAGGTGGAAAATAATTTCTTATGTGTTTGACAAATAGGAAGTAAGGTGGGAGGAAAAGTGACACCCCCCCCCCGGGACGGGTTGTTCTCCCTGACAATAGTGAAATGTTACAGTGTCCCGTAGAATTACAAAACCTTTTGGATTCTACCTCACTGACCCCTCTTTGCTCAGCTGGAACAAATCTTTCACTGAGCTGTCAACAGGTCTAGTGTTAGTGGACCATATAGACAGCTGTTAAACATAACAGTCAGTCTAGCAGTATGGCTTCTATCAGCAAAGCTGCTGTGAAACCTGTAGTATTTATCACAAGTAACAGTTACGTAAGGTCTATCTGACATGCTATAATAAAATAATAAATCGGAAAAAGTTACAAATAAATATCCACCTTGTCTGCAGAAGTTGATCTGAAGGTCCAGGAGATGCAGTAGATCAGGGATGTCAAACTATTCCACAAAGGGCCGTGCGGTTTTACATGCCTGCACTAGATGATCTTTCCTTCTCTGTTTTACCATCAGACCAAAAGTTGTGGATGGAACCTGCTACTTTTTTGGTATCAACTTTTGGTTATCAACAAACCCACCATTTTTAAATAGTTAGCAAAGAGCAACCAGTGAAGTCTAGTCAGGCCCTTTGCAGGCTGTGCAACTGATACGCTACAGCAGGCGTCCATTATAGACTGTAAAAAAAAAAAAAGAAAGAAAGAAAGAAAAGAAATGGACATCACCTCCATGACATCCCACAGTTTTCTGAGGAGCAGTTGTGAAGCTCGACGCGAGCTGCTCCACCGTCACCATCTTGGCAGCGTCTGACTCTGCTCCGAGCTAATTCAAAATGTCTGTCCGAGCATCACTCTGGGTCATGTGTACTGTGATCATCCAGCTTCTCTGTTCATTCATTCACACTGTAAACTACTGTACAACCAGTCTGTTCAGCCTACATCCCATTTTGCCGCTTTCTAAGGTAGAGCTTGGAAGTTCTGCAGCTGCAACAGAGATGATTTGAAACAGCATAAAGGTGGTGCACACCTCACTAAAAGTGAAGAGCTAGAAGTCACAGGTTGATGTTTTCAGCATTTAGTATGCAGACCCAGCATGCACCTGTTGGTCACATGTCGCAGCAGGTCTGTTTGATGTGGGTCACTTGCCTCTTCTCTGCATGATCTGCTGATTTGACTCTTTTAATGTTTGTTTTATATCATAAAGTTCAACACTAAATTAAAAATACAAGTGCACAAAAAGCTGCTGTGTTTATAGTGATGTCAGCAAGTATGACTTGTTACTTCCGTCCCTGGTGCCAGGAGCGCTGAAGTCAACAAACATCTTTGTGTGATCAAGTTCTTTTCTCATAAAAATCAGGGAAATTGAGTTGTGATGTGGAAATCTAATCTAATCTAATTTACATGGATGGAAATGAGGTTCTTATTAAAAATGGTAATAATTTGTTTGTGATGCCAGCTGGAAACTTTGCTGCATATCTACCCTCCAGTCAGGAAGGCTGTTTTTCATTCTGCATCACCGTTTCAGTGTCATCTTCACTGTGACTGTCATCATGGCACATCAGAGTCAACACTGTGTGGTCGAACTTGTAAACTATAATCAGTCCAAGCTGTACTTTGTCATGCTTGCTTAGCATCCATTAGAGTCAGCTGTAGGTCTGCTCCATCAATCTCAGCTGTTGTTTTGTTTGGTACAACTGAGTCAGTGGGAAAGAAAGTGAGCTGCTCATGCCCACATCTTCCTCAAAGTAGAAAAAAAGCGACCCCGGTTTATGCTCTATGTACTGCGATTTCAAGTCTATATACCTTTGAGATGTGCACATCTTTTCCATTACATGAGCGAGGGGATGCTGTGCATGCTGAGTAACATTTATTATGAGTACAGCTGCAGTTGGACTGGATCATCCAGTCTTTAGATTTCACTATATCCATCTGTTGCACTGTGGAACATTAGCACCCAACCACTCTGTGCGTACTGACAGAGTGTGTGACAGCAACACTTGCAAAGTTTGGAGTTGAGCCCTCGAGTGTCCTAAAATCATCATGATGTCATATAGCTGTCATCCCTGCAGAGAAATGTTGCTGCCAACCATTTACATCCATGAAGCTAGAGGACCCTGTGTTGTTGTTTTTCCTTTTGCAGTTTTTTCACTATTAATGTATTTTTGCCATTTTAAGCTTCAATTTGATAGAGACAGACAGGAAATGCAGGGAGAGTTGAGGGGATAGTCTGGCTGGACAGGGGTTGAGCCGGTGACTTGCTGCTGTGGGCTTTTGTGCCCATGTGGTCGTAGGTAAGTAGGTCACAACAACTTTACCTGTCACTTTTTGAAATTTAGCACGGATCGAGGAAATAGTAGCATCATCAGGAGAAAACAATTTGTAGTTATCACCAGATAATGATCCTGTTATCTTGAAATAACAAAGCCTGTTTTCTCATTAGAATGACTTTTGTTCATCAGAGATCAGTCAGTCTGCAGGATGGGACCATGCACTGATTGATGCATCAGAACATTTCAGTTAAAGGCAGAAATCCTGTCATGTCTTTTCATGCCAGTTTATTTTCAGATCTGCCCTCATCAGCTAACAAGTTCAGTGACTGTAATTTAGTGTATGAGGCTCAGTCAGAATAGTTTTCTCCTGCTAATTATCTCATTATCACAACAAAAACAACGATATGATACGTGGTAATATCTGGTTACCCCAGTCACATCAGAGACAAACATCTCTTTGATCACAGTAACAAGTTCAAAGCCTTTACTGTACGTCATATTTTAGCTGCATTTTGATCATTTCAGGCCCCGAAAACGGACTGTGCCCGCAGATAAATATTGGTCCATGGCCTGAGTGCAGCCTTTGTCTGGTCCTGGAGGGACTTCAGACAGCAGGTCTTGGTTCCTGGCAGTCCTTTGTGAGTGGACAGAGAGGCATCAATACTGTGCTGCCTGGAACAGTGTATCAAAGTTATGCAGCCCGGCCTAATCCACCCCATTAGAGGTTGTGTGTCTAGAGCCCTTTCACACACACAGCATGGCCCTTGTTTGTGCAGCAGTGCAGTTGTCTTGGGGCGGGGAGGGTCTCAGTGTTGGTGGTTGCAGCTGTGCCCTCTCTTCGCTCAGTGAAACCTTAGAGCGTTGGCCCTGCTGGCCCATAAAGTGCCTCCACAGACACACTGTCAGCAGCCACGCAGTCACTGGAGACATCTCACGGGCTTCCTCCACCAACCAACGTTTTCGACAGGAGGCTCGCCAGAAGACACGGGACTAACCTTACTGACCCCTTTTAGATGCATCAGGCATCTGGAGTAATAAAGTTGCCATATCATGTGCTGTAACCACCAGCTGTTTCTGTACCATTAAGGAAGGAGACCAGACATACAAATAAAAGTCCCCCCTGAGAATCGAGCGGTACTTTAATACTCAGCAGTCCAGGTCAGACATTAGCACCTCAGACCATGTCTCACATCGTTTTCAACATGTACATGGGCTTTGGTTCCTTGCATGTAAAGACTCACATCATCAGAGCACACCAGTGTTTTTAATTCAGCACAAACTGAAACAGGTTTTGGTTGTTTTTGTAACAAAATACTTGGCATGGCATATTTCCTGCTGACTTCTGATGATGATGTCTTCTTAGCGTGACTCCAATCTCCATCCACCGTCCTGGTTCTGAAATGATGATGCATCATAAAGCACAAACCTAATCTGAAGCTGCAGCTCTCAAATCAAGTGTATAACTTTATCCCAGCAACAGTATTATGGTTCAGTGGTGCTGTTTTGTTCGGGTTCTCTGCTCAGGCTTTTTTGACCCTCAAAGGGTATTAAACACAATGCAGTCCTCCATGTTTGTGGTCAGGGTGTTATGAAAACAATGGTCTGAAGAAGCTGTACATGAAACCTGTGACTTTCACTGTATGTTAATATAGTTCAGTGTCATGTTACTGCTATTTCAGAAAAAAAAATCAAAGCTCCACAACTGAAATTAGATGAACCTGCCCCCTGCAGGTCAGTCCACTCTGACCTCATGCCATGGTTCACACACAAACAGCTGTTCCTAAATGTGACCATGTCCCTACATACTGTATATTCTGAACAATATACAGTATGATGGCATTGGTTTCTTCACAGTCCATCAATTTGTTTAATTTACTTAGGGGTTTATTAGGAAATAACTGTGTGCAAAGGAGGTGGTGTGAAAGCTGGCAGATCCCCTGTGGTTTGGTGCAAAGAGGTGCAGCCATGAGATGGCTGCAACACAGATGTGATTTTCTTGAGAGACTGGGGGAATGACACACAGTAGACTACAGATGGGTACAGCCAGGAATCGATCTCTGTTTTGGGCATTGCCAACATGGGATGTGCTCCTAACCACTCAACCACTGACCACTGAGGTGATTTTCATGTTGATACTGTGATGGAGAGACCAACTGGCTGGAATGTCTAAGGGTCCACGTTTACCTGAAGGTAGCATTTCTCCATCCATGTGGATATGTCACAGAGACAGCTGTTGGCCTGTGATCCCTGGTTAATCTGTCAAAATATAATGTTTTCAGTTGTTTGAACTGAGTGACCACAAAGCCTACAGCAGTGAGTGGAGTGTATATGTTCTTTTTAGTGATTAAGTAACTAACATTATATAGAACTGGCTGTTTTACAGTGAAGTTGGACTTGGACACTGACAACTCACTTAGCTTATTTTTTAAAGAAAACCAGATGAAACATAAGGGACACTACAGGAACGTTTCATTAGTCATGTAGTCACCATGAGACTCGCACAGGGCCTGATTTTTCTCAAATTTTGCGCGTGTAAAAACGTGTGCAACCTTGACTGCACATGCACACATATGCTGAAGCTGATCTGAATATGGGCGTTTCTGCCAAGACGCGCAAAATACTCGGAGGAGAAGATGCAAATAGATTTATCTGCACCCAGAGTGATTTACTGAACCTGAACAGCGGTGGCTGTTAAATCTAATCTGGCACAGCTTTGCGCACAAAAGGCTGCGGTTATTGAGTTAATACCTGCCAGAGCAAAGGCTCTTTCATCTCTGTGTTTCCTCGCGCCATTCGAGCGAACTGTAGCAGTTTTTCAGGTGTGTTAAAAGTCCCTCAAGCGCCGTTACGCACGCCGCGCGTCTCTCCTGCCGTGCGCTCCGCTCTTCTCCTCTCCTCCCTCTCCAGTCCCTGGCTGCTCAGCTCTGGGGCCGGGACTGAGAGACGTCACCACTGCCTTCATCCCGTCTTTGATCTCTCTGGTCAGGGCGTTTAGATCCGAGTGTCCCACCTGAGCTCTGAGCTACAGCGCGCACACCTCCAGCCCAGTGAATGACAGCAGGTGTCCCAGTTACCTGCTCAGCTACAGTGACCTGCACCTGCTGCTCAGCACTGATCAGAGCAGCTCTTCCCCGTTTGCTGAGGTTTTTAGACAAGCTAAATTTTCTGTTCGTCTTACACCTCCTCATCTTCTCTTCACTTCATCTGTTCTTTTTGTTTTACCAACCACATTTACTTTCTCACAGATAATCTCCCACGTTTCTTCTGCTGCAGCTCACCAATATGTTTATTTCCCCCTCTCTATTAATTCATCGGATCAAATTTCATTCTGCGTCCACCCAGCTCTCTGTCCACACTCTCCGTGGTGGAAACGATTACCACGCGCAAAATCCTCATTTAAATACTGCGCGTGTTGTCATTTAGTGAGTTACTCTTACAGATCACCCGTCCTGCGTGTGCTAACCAAACACAAACTTTTACCAGGTGCACGCACTTTAGCGCCCCCTATCTGGGATTTTAGTGAATCAGGCCCTTAATAATGACTTAACCTGCATTCTCTTCTATGTAAAACATCCAGTCTCCTATCTTTGTGTGCGATGTGCTGAAAGAGCCAAAGTTAGTTCAAGCAGTCAATTAAATATTTCTCGTTTGTTACTGAAACCCACAAAGAACCCATAACCATATAGATTACATTAATCTTTCAACTCTGACCCCCCTAAACTGCTCCTGCCAGAGGGCACAAGTGCAGATTGCATTTGAATCTCTGGGTTTTAGAACCAGTTCTGACAGCACGTGCTGAAAGTTGAATAGACATTGATTTATCAGTAATTCAAAACTGTATTCAATCTTAAAACCACACACAAAGACACACACCTGATCAGTTTGCCTCATAATGTTACAAAGTTTGGGTTAACCTGCAGGGTGTATACCACATGGAGCATCTGCTGCACTCTCTGCATTTCCTGTCTGCTTCCACCTCTGATACAATTGATTAGATTCAACTTTTAGGCTTAGACTGTCCCCCCAGAAATCATTTATGGCTTGATTTATTTTAAATAATGAGAAAAAAAATCACAGGAAGAAGTGAAGGTAATAACTTCAGCACCACTTATGGCCGACCTACATTCACACTCAGAACAGCCAAGTGACATCAAAGGTCATGATGATGATCCCACAGAGGGTCAGAACTGAAGAAGCCTCCTTGATGAGACAACCCTGACCTGGACCACTCACAGTGGAACTAGTTTTCGACTAAAGACTTAAGACCAGAGACTGATTTAATGACTTTGACCTCTCTTATTTAAACTGATTGATTTGTCTTCTTTTCTATTGCTGTTTTTTAAGATTGAAACCCTCTGCCTTGTGTTCTGTCCTCATCCCTGCCATCCTGAAGGTGCAGCTCTGACTGAGATGGCTCTGTTACTGCACGGCCACAGGACTCTTCTCCTGGCCATGGCCTTCTGTTTCCTGCCCTTCATCGCTTCCTCCCTCAACCTGGAGGATCCCAACGTCTGCAGCCACTGGGAGAGGTCAGTCACAATGCTGCTCTCATTTTCTTTTACAGGCCTTTCCCCTCAGGGACCTGCATCACAAAGACTTTTCACGCTTGCAGGCCCATTTCAGTTGCCATGGGAACAAATTCTACAGGTCAAACATTCAAGAAGGAGATCAAACCATATGAGAGAACCACAGGCCGCGCTCAGGCCGACAGTAGCTCTGCGTGAAGCAACACTGCCCTCTCATTAATTTTAATGGCAGCAGTCTGTCAGTGTAGCAGGGGTGCTGATGTAAAAGGCTCCAGCAAATAAAGTTCAACCAACTTTTCCTGCTGCACAACATGAAGTACAAGATGCTGCACGGGCCAATCATTTAACACGCACGGGCTTGTAACGTGAACGCAAAACGCAACTGAGTCAGTGAAGCTAAAATAGATGCTGCTGTGAAAAAGGGGATATAAACAGAAGCAAAACAAAAGGGATGTGTACAGATGTTGGAGTTTGAAGCTGAACAGGCATATTTGATCTGTTAAGAGTAACACTGACTATGTGACAGCTGCCAATTACAAATAACTCATCAAACCAACATGCTGTCATTAAAGCCTGTTGCCTTGACTCCCTGCTTAAGCGTGAAAGTAGAGTCACACTTTATTTAATTGGTTTATAAAAAGAAAATAGACACTTTGTATAGGAAAAATGTCCACTTAACACCAACTAAATGTTCATTCATCATTCACTTATTATTGGGAACTTTATTTAGTATTTATCTATTGATTTATAGCTCTTTCTTCACAGACTGTAGGCTATGTGTTCTTGTACCAGCTGATTACTTGTTTCCCCTCTAACCAGAACCAGGTTATATTCTTATTCCCACTAAATTTGTTGAACACAACAAAGAATTTTCACACACATAAAATAATGCTTCACAAATGTTTGTTGAATCAAAACCATCTGCCCTTGGCTGTTTGATAAAAGTGAAAATTCTCTTCACACACACACACACACAGTATGAGAATAGAGACATCTGTGCTCATAAGTATTTCTCACACACATACATGCATAACATTATATTTGTTGGGACTCAGGGTCCTGCATTTTGTTCTCCATGAAGCTCTTAGGCCCCAAGTAATTGTGGGCCCCTGAGTTTTGTAATTACACATATACTACACACACACACACATACACACATACACACACACACACACAGATACTGCTCCTGCTCCTCATATCTGATGTGTCACTCCTCTGTCTCTGCCTGTGGTTTCAGTTACTCGGTGACTGTGCAGGAGTCGTACGCTCACCCGTTTGATCAGGTTTACTACACCAGCTGCACCGACATCCTGAACTGGTTCAAGTGCACCAGACACAGGTAAGGACAGCACCAGAGAGAACCTGTGTGTACGGGTGAAGAGGGTGCTGGTTCGTCTGCTGTAGTCTCTGTACTGCACTGGAACACTTCCCCCATCTGTTAACCAAACCAGGCCACAGTGTTTCCTCCTCCTCCTCCTCCTCCTCCTTCTCCTTCTCCTTCTCCTCCTCCTCCTCCTTCCCCTCCTCTTCCTCCTCCCTTGCCTTAATCTGCTTGAGTCCCTTTATTTTTGTCAAGTTTACGTCATTGCAGCATCAGTCTACACTAGCAACTACATGATCACAAAGTGAGAACAAACAAAATCTATTTGTTGCAACTTAGAAATTAGACGTTTGACAGAAATTGTTATCACGAAGTCCCCTGACTTCTTTTTTCTTGAGCTTTCAGGCCACAGAAATGAGGTTTATACAGTGGACTTGATACTTAAAAGTCACTACAAACACTTCTCTTCCAGCTGCAGGGAGAATGACCAAGTAACCAGTAGCATGACATCCACACAGCTTCTTATATAAACCCCTTCAAATGCAATACACAGTCAGTGAGTTCTTCCACGTTGTTTGAATGGTGCAGTAGACCTGCTAACAGCTTTCCAGCTACACAAGGGGAACCCATATCATTAATTAAAATGATTTCTTTGATTATTGATCATATCTTTATTATGCAGAGACTGTTAAGTGACTGATGCAGTCTTATACTGGGCTGGTCAAATAATATACGTATAACCAAATGTAACTTGTGTTGTACTGTTGTTGTGTTTTACCATGGATAAGGGATCATGATCACATCCACTTAGGAGACAGGAAGAGTTTTTCATTTCTTTCATTACCATTTTTATTCCCAAATTTAAAGACATTGTGTACTAACAGGCTTCTCTTCAGCATATGTAATACGAGTTGTTCTGGTCTGACAGGGTCATCATCAGAACAGAGTTAAAGGATTAATTCCTCCTGGCTCTATATGCAAAGAGCTCACTCCACATTTTATACCACACAATGAAATGATCAATGAAAGTGAATGACACTGTGTGATCATGTGCGATCCCACTTCCTGTCTGTGTGCAGGGTGAGCTATCGGACGGCGTATCGCAGAGGTGAGAAGACCATGTACCGCAGGAAGTCCCAGTGCTGCCCAGGCTTCTATGAGGACGGAGAGATCTGTGCTCGTGAGTATCATGATGATGAATATTGAAGATCCATATTTTACTCTTCACAGATGTATTTTTGTTTTTAAGAACCAAAAACTATCTCAGTGTAGTTTTACATTCAGTTAGCCAAGTGTGCATTCTCCAAACCTCTCTTCTGATTGGATGACTGTTTTCTGTGTGAGGCAATAAAAATATATCAAATGATATATTTATATCTATGTCAGACACCCAGAGAAACCAAATCCTCCAAGGTTGGATGGACGTTCAGTGGGTTTGAGCCATGACTGAGGACAATGACTGCTTTGTTGTGACATCACAAAGTTACAGGAAGTCCTGACAGCTTTAATTCTGTTTCTGAACACAGGCTGTGTACACTTCTATGTGGACTGAGGCTTTAACACTGTCACAGTATAAATGTAGAACTTAGACCTACTTCATAATCAAAGCACACATGCACATCTACCTTTTTACTATATGGGACCTTTAAGTCAGCACTATAATTAAATGTTCTGCATGAACAGATTTATTTTGCTGGTCTTTCATTAAACAGGCATCTTAGGGATCTAAATTCATCAAACTGGAAACACAGTATACTCAACCCTGATCAGCTCTCATGTGTAATGTAAAAAGTAAAAGTTTGTCATTTTGTGACTTGGACAGTTTAAGGAATACAAAATGATAAAAGAGGAGTAATATAATGCAGCTTATAATGCGATGTGGCTCAGACAGAACTACTGCATAACAGGAGCAATTAAAAAGAAAATCTTCAGATTCGTTCTTGTAGACCTAAAATATTAGGAAACTATAGCCTCAGGTTGAATATGCCTGGAATTGTCCTTTAACATATGAAGCTGATGTGAAGCTGCTTCTACATACTGAAGATGCTATTGAGCACAGTCCAACTGAATCACCGTCACTAGCTGAAAAAACACAACCTTTGGGGTCTCCTGTGTGTATTTTCATTACAGTGACCTTACTGGCTACTGTGCTAACCCCCCTCCCCTCCCTTTCCTCACCCCTCGCACCCTCCCTCTCTGTAGCCAGCAGGCAGTGACAGGTGTGAAGCCACAGTGGCAAAAACAACAACTGGTGTTCAGAAGAGAGAGTAAAAAGAAAGCATTATGTGAACACACAGTGTCAGTGGTTGGTGAAAGAAGAAAGTCATAGTATGTGTGTGCGTGTTTTGGAAGAGACGGGGGCCGCGGTTTGATGCAGGCAGGGGATGTGATATTGTTCCCCAGGAGTTCAGAGGGGAATTTATTTTGGTGTGAAAAGAGTCTGTTGTGTAAGCAGCTATCACATGCTGCAGTGACAGTCTCCCTGAGCTCCTCAACAAAGCAGCGCAGCGAGGATTCACCACATCCTCACACCACACAGCATGTCAGAGACAAGATTACATTAAGGTTACAGTTATTGGATTTAGTTTGGATACAGAGGCCTTGTTAATGAAATGGGTTTGTTAATCACTCATCAGTGATTAAGTGACGCCATACTAAAAATAACAGCTGGTGCCAAAGGGAGTTACTACTTCTTCCAATTGTTCTTTTACAGAAATGAACGTAGTTAAATCACATTTTCCCCTTGTAGTGCACAAATGTAATGTTTTGCTACTACCAGAGGATCAACAGACGAAATATACTGTGAAAGCAGTTAGTCGTGATGAATCCACAGACACAGACGCTGCGCTGGTTGCTTCAGCCTGTTGCTGCAATATGTCAACATTGCCTCATATTTGACAGGGCAAGACCGTCTCGACAAATATGGGAAATAGGGATAAAGGAAGGACTCCTGTTTTTTCTGTATTTACAGCTCTTTAATGTTTATATTTTCAAAACAGTTTTCCGTCACCTTTATATTACTATGGGTTTCTGATCTATGTGAAAGTGAGGTCAACAGATATATCCTGGTTTCCTTCACTGATAATGCACTGATAAACCACACACACACACACACACACACATATATATATATATATATATATATAGTACAT
>OMNW01008361.1:22425-46848 GCA_900303245.1 Selene dorsalis
AAGATGTATGTACGAATGAAGTGTGCGGAAGAGTGGGAATAAAATGTACACAAGTATAATGTCTGGCTTCTCACTCACCTCTCACACCAAAAATAGCTTGAAGTGGGTGTGAATGCTGGGTCAGAGGTGAGAGAAAGAGAGAGACAGACAGAGAGAGAGAGAGAGAGAGAGAGAGAGATATATTTTAGCAGTTGAATATCCAAATATTTTTCTTCAAGTTGGAGGAAACCAAGCCAGAGTTTAAAGGAAAGTGAACATCATTTGGACATGATTCTTTTTCAACCATGATGAACGTTCAGTTCCAGAAACAACAATCAAAAACAAGAATCAAACACACATGAAAAGAGTAGACTTGAAATGTATAGAAGAGCAGGAGGCAGTGGCTGCTGTTGTTTTCAGCGTTGTTACGACGGTCTGTGTAGTTGCTTTTCTTTACTTACATCAATGTTGAACAGTTTAGTTGAGTTGTTTGAGGTGAGGTTATCAATCTACACTGTTAAACTCTATGTTCCAAACCTTTTCTGCTAAAGCTGGTCTGAAGTCAGTAATTACTGCTTTGGTGCTGTACAAATTAATGAACTACTTTCTAATATGTCAGATCTGTTCTTTACAGTCAATCTGAAGATCTGGCACCAAGGGGCCAAAAACCAAAACAACTGGTGAATATAGCCTAATAATGCTGAGCACAAATAATCCAATGAAAAATATTTTACGAGCAGGAAGTCATGAGATTGAGAAGAAGATTCAGTATCTGGGCACAATCACTGAGCAGACTCAAACTGTTAATGAGAACACAGAGGGCATTTTAAGAAGACAACCAACAATTGTTCTGAATCAGGAAGTTGAGGTTGCCAGCACACACTTGAAATGACACATTGAAAGCATCAGCCTGGTTCAGCAACTTGAGTGTAAAGAGCAAAAAAACCATGCTCTCCCGAATTGGTATAATTGGTAATATATTTGACAGCGTTGTTGACAGGAAGGCTAAAGCTTCCACCCACTGAACTGCTTCTGTCTGCTCATTGGTTCAGGACCACAAGGACCAGCTGGAATATATAAGATGTCTTTTGTTCCATATGCTATACACAGGCACTGGACACAATATGACTCCACCAGAGACCACTTACTGCTGTGTTATTTAATCAGAGTTGCTCTTTGGTGTTTATTTATCTACTGTACCCACCTACTGGTTCCTGCTGCTACCTACTGCTACTGGACATATTGCATGTAGTGTTATGTGGATTGTACTTTTTAATGTACTTTCTTTGGAAGAAGCCAAAGATAAAGTTCCACTGAGGTGAACAATAAAGTCAATCAATGAATCATCACATCATCACTGTTTTACAGAGGTCTTACTCATATTTATATCTCAACAACCTTTTTATTATAGTGGTCTAATCCTTTTCTTTTCTAAGTTGGCATTCAGGGAGTAAGTGGAGTCTTTAAACACGGAAGTTCCAAAGTCTTAACTCTATAGTTAAGACTTTAGACTCCTGTGTCTGTACAGCTCTGTCAAAGCTGAGGTGATTTCCTCCCACATAGCTAATACTAATGCAGATGTCTTCTTTAGGAAAGTGTGTCTCTGAGTGACTCTACTTATCAGCGGTCTGTCTTCCTGTCTCCTGTCTGTCCAGCTCACTGTGCAGAGAGCTGTGTTCACGGCCGTTGTATGGCTCCCAACACCTGCCACTGTGAACCGGGCTGGGGGGGCTCCAACTGCTCCAGCGGTAAGTCCTCCAGCTGTTGCTGTCTGTGAGCGGTCACGTCTTTGTGAGTGTGACTCTGGTTCTCTGTGAAAGCACTCAAGAGGAAAAACAGACTGTTGTATCGTCTTACTGGCTGAACCACAGCAACACCAGCAGTGAGAAACACCACACCAACAAAACGTCCTGTTCTCATGGCTGGGGTTGAAACATGTTCCTCAGACATTTTCTCTGTCCTGCACTTAAGTGCAAACACGAGATGCTCTTTACTCCATGTTTAACTTCACTACATCTCTGTGTATTAACAAAATACATCAACATTTTAAAGGCTAATTGCCCTGAACGTTGTCCTGACCCCAGCAGCAGCTGCCACTCTGTGATTTCTTCACTGTGGTCTGTCTGAGCCCAACAGACCCTCACTTGAGGCTGATATTACTCTCCAATTGAATTAGTCTCCACAGAAGCTTATCTACACGTCCGTCCTTCGTGGAGGCATCAGCATGATCTATGACACCCTCACAAAGTCTCTACTGTCGTCACCCATCAGCCATTATCTGTCACTTTTGGCCATTTGCAAGGAGCTCCTTCATTTTTTCCATTATGGGAGGACAGAGAACTGTACAGAGCCACAGCTTCAGGGGTTGGTTAGTTTCAGAGAACTTCCTCATAATAATGATGTTAATGCATGGACATTTCAAACATTTCATGATTCAGAAAAAATGAATTTGAAGTTGTTGATTTTTTTAATCAATCATTATACACCTAATAACCAAATGTGTGTGTAGAATTATATTTCATATGGATTAAAAAAATCAAGAGCTGAAATCTCTCATGAACAAAAGTATTCAGACAATGCACACCGGGAGAAACGCCAACTCATTAGATCAGAAAGATGACCACACCTCTACCATTGTCATTTTAAACTGTTAAAATCTCCTTTGTTTTACGTTTTTGCATCTAAATCTGTATGAAATCAGTATGAAAGCTGGGATTGTGGGGTTCATTGATGATGACATAGATGCCCACAGACACTTCTTGATCCGGTCTTTTCTCAACCAGTGGTGGATACAACATGAAATCACAAGTGTTAATGACCTTGTTGTCTTTGGTGCAGCTGATGTTCAGTAAAATTCAGTATTTTAATTTCATTTAGTTATTGATCCAAGTATTAGTTGTTGTTTTTTTTTTTTAACAACTAATCACTGCAGTATTACACATTCTGCTTCCTGTGTATACCAGCTAATACATGTGATTGCTCATGTTCGCATTTTCAGATCTGTTAGTGTTAGTCTGGATGGAGATTGTATTAGTTTGAGAATAATGTTTTAAAATGAAAACATGGTAGTGTGGACCTGGAGTGTTCAGTTATCAGTGTCAGGGACATGGAAATTGATCATAATTAGGGGAGACTGCAGAAAACTTAGAGGTCATTGCAGAAACCTGCTCCTGAGTGCAGACAACCTGAAGCTGAGGTGATGCTTCACCTTTCAGGACGACAGTGACCTTGAGAAAAGAGCCAGAACAATACTGAAGTGGCTTTGAGATGAGTCTTGAATGGACTCACCAAAATCCAGACTTGAACTCCACTGAACACCTGAGGAGGACCTCAGCAGCTCATACATGTCCCATCCAGTCTGACAGAGTTGATCTGACAGCATCATTTCAGATGTGCAAAGCTTGTAGAGATTTAACCAAAAAGACTAAAAGTCTGGGTACTTTTATATAGAGGAACAACAACTGAAATCTTAACCATTTCTATTTACATTAGATACAATTTGTTTTTAAAGGGCCATATCATACTTCCTTGAAAGTCTCATGATTCACAATCTGAATGGCTGCTTGTAGTAGAGGAAAAAAGTCAGTGGACAGTGCCAAATTTCAGCACTAAGACAGGAAGTATTGCATTATGCAGCGTGGGAGAATGTAAGAGTGTGGAGGTTGGAATGATGGATGGGTGTGTGGCAGGAGACCAGAGCTCACATCACATCCCAGACTACAATTAATGTTTGCTTTTTCATAACCATAACCACGATCTTCCCCGACCTTAACCATACAGCATGCACAAATATAGTAGAAAGCAAGTTTTTAAAAACAAACATGGCATCAGCATCATTTAAATGTTTCACTAAAGAGCATTGGTGGCTGAGGCTCGTGGGTTTTCCTCAAGTCTCATTTTTAGTAGATAAACCTTAGATTTCCATGAGGTCTCTGTGCTTCTGTGTTGAGGAATTTACAGTGAAACAGGAAGTTAGATCCCCAGACAAAAGCATTAAAAGATGATGAATCTGGCTCTTATACCCCCCAGCGGAGCACGAGATTGCCCCTGAAGATGCGGTTACCCCTGGTGTTCAGGCTTTCAGGGGCCACACCACAGATGTTACACATTAGAGCCAGATTACTGATCATGGAAACTTAGATTTTTTTCTGTTCTGTTTCTCTGGAGGTGCAAGTCTACCCAAATTTATCTCTATTGATGCTATAGTGCTGTCGTCAGGATTATTGCAGTTTTGGGTTTGAAAATGTGTTCTAGAGGGCTTTTCATAGAGCCTGAGACAGATGTAGTAGTTCCCTTATGGAAAATGTAGGCACTTACAGACACATACTAGGGGCTAAAAGTCAACATATCTTTGAAACTGTCGCTCCAATATTGACCAATATTTTTACCATGGCTTAATAAAGGTGACTTTCTCAGTATAGTGATACCCCAATTCTCAACAGGTTAGCACCAGATTCATTTAATTAGCATAAGCTTTTATGTCCACTGGTTGAAACCTGAGCTGTTTTGTTTGCATCAAACTTGCAGACAGTGTCTACTTACTATCTGTGGGAGGTTATTTTTGTTTCTGCTTATGAGTCTCTGAATGTGTCTCCACGCGAGCCTATAAGCTGATATGCATGAAGAGCCCACAGGGTGTGCCCCCATGTCTTCAGTTTCAGCCTGTAATAAAGAAGCTTATTGTTGTGTATGGGCCCCAGGGCTCTCCTGGGCCCCACTAAGCCCAGCCTGTCTGTCTGCTCTCACACACATGAGCATTCAACTATTAAAAAAAGTTTCTTTTGTCAGTTGGGTCTTAGAAAAAGTGTAAATGACTTGAAAATGTTAAGTTTAATCATAGAAATATGACGTATGAATTTTCTGTTTTCTGGGTGTATATAATTTGTTTTTCACTTTCTTATTAGGAAGTGAACTACACACAAATGCACACACACACACACACACACACACGCCCCAGTCCATTTTGCAAAATTAACTAGAAGCCTCTAGTTCCTGCTGATTTACTGCAGCACAGCAGCTCAGACAGTTGTGGCCAGAACTGATTAAGTTTGAAAAGAGTGAAAGAAGAGTAGCCTCTGGTTTGTACTGGCTGCAGTTTGTATGTGTTATTAATCCACACAGAGACAGGTCAGATGGAAACGTGCAGCCAAACCACTAAAGCAGGCAGGACAGAACTAAAAACATAACAGTTAATTAGCAGAATGAAAACAGTGTTTGTTCAGATGAGAATGGCATATTCACGTTTCACAGTTGTTATTCTGATAACACCAAACACTATGATATGTCAGCTTTGGATACGATCAGATTTGGATAGTGGGATAGGCTATTGTTGCACATTGCTTGGCTCTGTATATGAGATTTATTGATGATAACAATATCACTAGACTTAAAGGAGAAGTTCAATTTTTTGCAACCTGGACCTTATTTCTAGCATAAAATACGTTCATTTACTCACCCGAACAACTTTGGTGTAACTTGGAGTCCTTCGGACGATATTTAGATCCATTTGAGATCCACATATATCCATATAATGGGAGTGATGGGGCAACGATGCAGCGTCTAAATAAGACATTATCTGCTGCGAAACTCCTTCATTTCACCAATATTTCGTTATGAATCACCAGCACTATTCCCCTGTGAGTTCGGAGCGGTTCAGAGTTGCCTTGTTATTGTCATCCGGGGTTTTTTACAGGGGTTTTTACTAACATAACTACTTTGATGACGTCACTGCCGTGCGCCACCACAGCACGGCTCATTCACTCCATGCTCTGCAACGGTCAGCTACACATAACTTGCTACTGCTGATAACATGGTTTGTTTTTTTCGTATGTCCAAATTGTCCAAACAAAATGACTAGTTGGATGAAGTTCAAGCTTCCACAGGGAGAGCATGGAGTGAATGAGCCCTGCTGCAGTGGTGCACGGCTCATTCACTCCATGCACCTGATTCCTTCAGGTTTCAAACTCCCCCCTCAGGCCTAAATGCTGCAGTGGGTTAATCAAAGTAGTTTGTTAACCCAAAACTGCATTAACCAGTTTTCTAAATTGAGGTTTTCTGTATCTAATTTAGCTCAATATACCAGAACACATACAGAGGCACTATGTTATCATGTTTGTGTCTCTTAATTGTGATCTCGTGCTCCTCAGTAACTAATGCTGTGTCTGTCCACAGGTCAGTATCAGTCTGAAATCTGAGCTGTGCTCTGTCACTAATCATGTGTGATTGAGTCTGATGGGTTATTCAGGTTTGAATGATCTCATTCAGCCATGACAGATCATGTTCATTGGGAATGAACTTGTAATTTCTCAATAGTTTTGGACATTATTAGACTTGTGTGTATACGTTTCTTGGCACTCAGCCACTGTTCATTCACCACCCCCTTATTTCTTTCATTTCAGACAGACTACAATGCTTTGGCTGAGTTTTATGGGTCAGTGGGCTTAAGCAATATATCTGAGGATCAATTCTGTGGACACAGGAAATGGGGTTAGGTTGTGTTCACTGCTAAGCACAAATAATGGTGGGGGGGTCTGTGGTAGGAAATGCCCTGGGGCGCTGGAGCTTGTGATTTAGTACACATGATAACAGCACAAGATCCTCAGGACGCCTCAAGTTCAGCTGTGTGAATATAGCCAGCTAAACAACATCCTCTACTGTATCTCATCGAAGTGTAAAATCCTCTTTTATGTCTGTTATCTGTTCCGCAAACAGTGAAATGCTAAACATTGGTCTTAACGTCATGTTTTCTGTGATTTAAGTCTACAGAGTTCTGTTGAAAGTACTTTAGTCTGACAGAGCTCCAATACATCCCACTGTTCTCACAGCTCTCCGGCCTTCATCAGGCAGACAAGGAAGTAAGACAATAAACATGTCCAGATGTTATTTTATGAATCAATAAACAATGCTGTCATTAAAAATATTAAAATGGACTCAGCAAAAGAAAGCTTTAATATTTTCCCTTAAAGCCAAGTGGCTTTACTGCTCAATTTATTCCACTCTTACACTTCATTTTAAACTGTTTTTGAAGGGTTATTTGGAATATGTTCCTAGCTATCTAAACACACTGAGCTTCAGTCTTTGCTGCTCCAACTCAGGTGATGCTCCACATAAGCTTCAGCATGACAGTGGTGGTAACTAATAAAGCATTTTAGTTTGCAGGCTTTGTAACTCAGGAGTTACAGCACTGCTAAATGTTTCAGCTGAAAACAATGAAACAAGGTTAAGGAAAGGTAGTGGTTTGGTTACTAACGTAGACTATCTCAGATCTCGCTTTTTCCATTAGGTCTATTTGAGTTAAACCACTTTCTATTACCATGTTTAAATTTAAGCAGCTAACCACCTGGCACATCAAGTTATATTTATGTAATTTGATGTGCCAGGTGGTTAGCAGCACAAAACCATGTGGGAAGCAGGCTATTAGAAATAGGGAAAATACATGACGAACAACTTGTCATCATATGATGTAGGCTATTAGGAGAGCACAAAAGAAGACACACAACAAGTTACTGTCTGAGGACAGAAAGCTAGTTATGATTACTGGCTTCTTTGAAGGGAATTTTTGAGCAGCTTTGTAATTTCTCTGTAGCTGCCAATAGCTCCTCCCTCATAGGACGCTGATTGGTCTAAACCACTGTGGTTTAGCCACAAGTGAGTGACATGGTGCCTGACAAAATGGCTTTTCACTCGCAAGAAATCCAGCTGCTTTGCAAGGTTAGTCGAAACATAACTGCAGAAACATTTATTACCCTCAGTACGTTAATCAAAACATAATGTGGGTGGGATTACTTTTAAAAAAAATTATAATTCCTAGAAGAATTAGCCCACTTGTATGTGAGCATGATTTTCTGGTGGTGACTGCTGAGCAATCAAAGAACGAGATCGTGCATTTTCCTGAAGACAATGCAGTTCTGATGGCCGACAGATACTGAGGCCAGCAGCTGTAGGCGCTTGCAGCTGCTGCACCATGTTTTATTTGATTAAAAATACAATTATAGTAATGTTCATTTCTGCCCCCTATCTGTCAAAGTGCAACTCGATACAAAACACTGCTCAACAATCTTTACTAACCCTTTGTTTCCACTTCATTCCAGATAGTGAATGTCCCAGGTTTGGTGAACAGTGGTTGAACCATAAACATTAGACAGTAATTTGATACCAAACTAAAGTGACCATCTAGTGTCTGCAAAGATTATTTTTTGATCAGAAAAGATCTCACCTGTTGGCAAACACACAAATTGTTCAGTTCTGGTACTGATTTGTCAAAAAAATGTTTTTCAGATGAAGAAACCCTTACATGAATTTGCTGTTTACAAAAGAAAAAAGTGTAGAAAGCATTAATTATAAGATAATTGAAGGCATTGTTCATTCTAAAGTAAAGAACAAGAACATTGGATACTGATGACGTGAGTTTGCGTGACTCCATCATTACTCAGCTGTGTATCTGAACACATATGGTGACATATTTTGTATTTTTTAAATGATTTATTATTATCATTTATTTGCTAAATATTTGTTAAGCCATAGTTGGCAATATTAAATTTAATCAGCGTCACCACATCCATATAAAACCGGCTGTAATTCATGTAGCAGATGCTAATATCTGAAAACTTTTAGTCACAAGTATGTTTCTCTATTCTATTCAATTCTAATTAGTCCCTGCCTGACTGGGACAGTCATGCCCGATAAACCCCACACCTCCAGGCTTTCTGATCATGGTCTCAGTGTCCAAGCGTAGAAAATAATTGTGGCATCACTGTGACATGATCAGGGTTATTTTCAGATTTAATAGAGAAAAACATGAAAATAGCAAACAGATGATTTGTGGTGCATGCTCTTTGTTTTCTACACATGAAAGCCCTGTATGCCTGTGTTAAGACATGGCTCGGTGGTTGTGATAGTTTTATTGTAATATGATGATAAACCTCTGGAGAAGGACACACATTCCCACTCAGCATGGAAAACTGGAGGAATGTTACAGATGTTTTTTCTCACTGCGAATCCTCTGTATCAGTGTGAGAGGCATTTTCTTTTCCCATGGGTGGCCCATGCCTGGTAGACTGGGTAATCACTAAATAGATGGAAAAACATTCCAGTCCCAGTCCCTGCTCAAGTGTGGAGAGTGAGAGCTGAGCCAGCCGTCAACAACTGGGAGCTCAAGTTACTGGTTCAAGACTTTTTTTTAGCTGTTTTCACACATGTATTTGCAATAATGAACTTATCTCAACATTTAGCAGAGGAGCTACACATGAGAATGCCGGTGTGTGAATTAATTGGACGGGACATGAGGCAGGCTGCACCCTGCCAGCTCACTAGGACTAAGTCTATGTAATGTCCAACTGAGCTCATCAGTAGAACATCACATTATCTGGAGGATTTGCAGATGATGATTTTTCTACTATGTACTGTAAACAAGACAATGCAGTGCCATTTGATGCCTCTTATGAGCTGCACTCGGGCACCTAAGAGGATCCAGTTGGTGACAATGCGTCACTGACAATCCTCTGAGAGATGATGGCGATGTGTGGACTTCCACAATTGCCAGGACTCCATGTGAAAACACGACTTAAGTTACTTGACTCAAGTCGCAAGTCGCAAGTCTTTTTGTGTGAATGTGGTTTGAGGTGTGAAGACTAAACACACAGAGAATCTGTTGGTGACAGATGAGCGCTGTCGAACATTATGGGGTCTTTCTTGAAAACGATGAGATCCCATCTGAGAGTGGGATGCATCCAGCCTTGTGACCGAGCCTTGGCACAGTACGGTCTTTTTTGTTCTCAACCATATTGAATAGGCCAATGAAAGAGAACAGTTTGTTCTGCAGTGAGTGGATGAGGAGCCCCGAGCTCCTGGAGTTTGGCCTTTCTTCAATCTAGGTCAGGTTTCACAAAAGTACCAGGATGGCAGACTTGAATGCAGGAAGGGTTTTACATGTGCATTTCAGTATCGCTAATCTCCTCCTCCTCTTTGTTCCCCACCCATCCCCCCTTATTCCTCACAACTGTTTGTCACACAGGGCCAGACTGCCCGAGGAAAAGGAAGTAAGCACTTTCTATCAGGTCAGAGTGAAGTAGGCTAATGCAGGAGGAATAAAAGGAGCCTGTTAATCACTTGAACAACCTCAGAATGGTGGAATGGATGGGGATGGCTGTGTTACTTTGCATGCAAGGCACATAAACACCAGACTGTGTTTATGTAGTAGAGGAGAGGAGCTCAAATAACAGAATCTTATTTAGTTAAAAAATACCATCTTTATTGGATGACAAAGAATATCTATCAGATAGATAGATACCTGCTAAACAGCTCACACCCTTGCAGTAGTAGTACACACTGTAGTTTATCTAGTCCTTGTATTTTTTCCTAATAAAAAATCTCCATCTCCACTGAACTTAATATAGACCTCCATGACGCAGAGTCCCATAATTACAAGTCTGGCAGTCACTGTAAACCTTTCTGACTCCTATTTTGTCCCCAGTTGCTACCAGCCCCCCAGAGCCCAATGCACTCCTGATGTGCTCCCCTCGAGATGAAAGGCATCTAGAATAAACGTGCGGTGCAACACATTGTCAGGTTTACCAGTTTACTGCGGCTACGCATGGTGAAGCTTTCATTATGTATTGCAATGGGAAGGCCAGATAGACTCCAGGACTCATTGGTGTGTGTATAAGTTGTGGTCTGGTTAGGACTGAAATCCAAAAAAGCCAAAGGTTAATGAGGTGGGTTCAGGTCATTGCCACACAGTGATGGAGACTCAGGCTGCTTGTAGAGGATGGTTTTCTTGTTAGTGATGAGGAGCAGGCTTTGGGTTTAGCCTCAGGAGTTTGTTTGTTTGATTGGGTTTCAACTTAATGATGTGATGGCAAATTTGGTTCAGGCTGCACTGAGATCACCGTGCACTGGTCCCAGAGAGTCTTCAGACCTATTTTTGCCACAGGTGGACTGAAGTCAAGATGCTGACGTACCTCAAGGCTAATTAAAGCAAACAGGATGCAGCTGACATCTGGTCACAGAAAAGGGAAGTTTTCTTAATAAGAGTTTGGTTTTTCATTGAAATTTGAGTATCTGAAACACTTAAAATACAGATATTATACTGTTGCTTTGAAGCAGAGCTTTTAGTCAAATTCTAATTTTCCTTTTTTGTTATAAATATGACAGACTACATAATGTGTTCATCACAGTGACTACCACTCCCAGTCAATGTCATAACCTGTCAGCACCATGAAGATCTGCTGTGGGTTTGGATATTAATAAGCTGTATACAGTGCCTCTAACCTGCAGCATCTGTATGATACATGCATACATACATGTATAACACAAGCTGCGTCCCATTAAGCAGTATCACAGATCCTTCCTTTGAAAGCAGGGCTATGATTACCTGGGTGATAACCAAACAGATATCAGCATATTATATTATTGTACATGTCATCAGGTTTGGTGATACAGACTGATCATGGGATCCATGACACTGGTCAGGACTGAGACAATCTTTATGTAATATCTTCTCTGATGGAAGATGAGAATTACACACCCAGTCTCTTTCTTCTGTCCATTGCTACCAATCAGACATGATGAATGAAAACCTGCAACCTGTGCAATGACAAATATTTAAGTAGGTAATCATAATCTTGACTCTTTTTCTTTATCTTCCATTCAGCTTGTGACAGTAACCACTGGGGTCCCCACTGCAGCAACAGATGTCAGTGCCAGAACGGAGCTCTGTGTAACCCCATCACTGGAGCCTGTATCTGCACTCCTGGATACAGAGGCTGGCGCTGTGAGGCCCAGTGTGAAGTGGGCACCTATGGAACCGGATGCCAACAGAAATGCCAGTGCCAGAACGGTGCAGTCTGTGACCATGTGACCGGAGAGTGCAAGTGCTCACCGGGATATACTGGAGCTTTGTGAGTGTGTGGTTTCCTGTTTCCAGTCCCACAAGTGACACTAAAGCAAGAGCCCAGTGCTCACAGTGAAGCAGAGCTTACATTTGGGTAGAAGGCATGTTGTTATGCTTATCACAAATATACAACTTTCTAATACCCAACACACAGAGCATTGTCGGGAGCACTCAGTGTCTTTCTACCTTCATTGTAATTATCTTCTTCTTTGTCATGAATGTACAGAGGCTCCTAGAACCATATGATACAAAGGGTTGAAATTCTGTTCACTGCTATGGGATACTCCCATGATGCTTTTCACAAGGTTTCTAAGCAGTTCAGTCGAAGATGTCTAACTTTTGAAATGAGTGTCCAATTTTCAAATATGAGGAGAAAAGTGTGTGTCAGATATCTCAGCCAATATTCGATCAGCTGACATGAAGCTTGCTTACAACCACGTCCTTGAGATGCTGACATAATGTGTCTATGGGACCTCTTGGCTGCTGGTTAGCTGGCTAGTAATTATTGACTAAACAGTAAATAAATGACATTTCTGTCTGATCAATTTTGATCAACCAAACATCCCAGTGATTGGCTGTTTCCAACCTCTCAAACAGAAATATTGGTTTCTTTTTGTGTATTAACCATTAAATTACTGTGAATAAATGATAAAATAATGAAATATGCGTTAATCAGCTTCAGTAATTCATAATCAAAATGATAATTGAATCACCTTGCACAATAATGTAAGTCTGAGCTGAAAGCGGACAGTGGACAGATATAACCTGACTCTATGTTCTCACTCTTTCCAGCTGTGAAGACCTGTGTCCTCCAGGGAAACATGGGCAGCAGTGTGAGGAGAGATGTCCATGTCAGAACGGAGGAGTGTGTCACCATGTGACCGGAGAGTGCTCCTGTCCTGCAGGATGGATGGTAAACAGTTCACTCCAGTGCACTACAGAACAGAGAAGCTGTATCCAGTCTTCTCACCGGTCACACATCAGCTGCCCCGGAAAACATAAAACTGTGTAGAAAAGAATGTGATAAACAGCTTGTTTATCAGTCTGTCCCTGTCTCCACTGCTGTGTGTAGGGTACAGTGTGTGGCCAGCCATGTCCTGAGGGGAGATTTGGACAAAACTGCTCCCAGGAATGTCAGTGTCACAACAACGGCTTTTGTGTGTTGTCCACTGGACAGTGTCTTTGCACCCCTGGGTACACAGGAGAACGGTAAGAGCTTCTTTTGCAGTGCTCCTCCATTATTGTGTCTGTGTGTGTGTGTGTGTGTGTGTGTGTGTGTGTGTGTGTGTGTGTGTGTGTGTGTGTGTGTGTGTTCCACTCTCTCTTAGGAAATAATCAGTGTTTTATGATCCTGGCTCCTGGCAGGGTTAGTTTGATGTTTGATGTTTGAAGCCTTAACATGATCAGCAGAAGTGACAGGTCAATTTTAGACTATAAACAAACTACACTATGGTCACATGACATGACATCACTACTGAACTTCAGTTTGTAGTTTAATCCAACTCTAAGCACTTCTACAGAAGCCTTCCCTCTCACACAGTTAGTAACAGTAGATCTAGTGGTCCAATGTGTTCAGCATCAACACTTGTGTAACTTGAGAAAGTGTTTATAGGGAGGAAAACCATCAAAATGTCATCCACAAACTATCAGTAAAAACACACCAAGACATAAATCAGTTGCCCAACAAAACAAAATCCAAATGAAATCATGTGTATCTGCTAAACTCCTCCACATCCCCCAGAGTGAAGAGAGAAAACACAACCAGGAAGCGCAGTCAGTGTTTTCACAGACAGATCTCAGCACAGCGCCACGCAGGGCTGTAGGCCATATAATTAGCAATATCAGAGAGCACGCACCATATACTTAAGCAGACCAGTGACGAGTCAGGAATAGCCTTTCCAAGTGTAATTTTATGAGTAAATAAGGGTTTTAGGCAAACCAAACATTACAGCACAGTGCTGCTTGGAGCTGGGCCGGCCATGGCACACCCAAACCCACTGGAAACCATTAACAGGGCCAGAGAGGAGGGTGGGGGCGGGCGTGGGTCGTGGAGGACTTTGCAAGAATGCAGATGATATATTGAACAGAATTTGATACATTTATTAATGCTGTCAGCTGGTGAGGATGTTGACATGTCTCTGCTGTTAAAATATAAGACATACAACTTTAACTGTCAACTGAAGGTTTCATACAAAGTGAAGGTTGCTCTGAGCGATGGGACAGGAGCAGGTCATGATGCTTGATTTGGGCTGATATATGTTTATGCCGTAATCATGGCAGAGATAATAGGGACCCACTGAGTGAGTGTTGTTGCTCACCACATAAACAAGAAGCTCACCGCACAGTTTTCTCAATTTTGTGCCATGAAGTGTATAAACTCCTTAAATCTGGGACTTTAGCTCCACTCAGATTTGGGCAAAGAATAGTGATGCTAAATCCATCTCCATGGCACGGCCACAGCCCCAGCTCAGCTCCTTCCAGCTCTCTACTTTTCTGGTTTACATCAGGCAAAGTTTGTAGGGGAACCTGGCACCTGGTATTTTATTTTGGTTTCAGCTCTGCCAGGGTTCCAGCTGAGCTGAGGTGATACCATGAGGTGACACTGCAGGCTACTGATGTGGGACGTTCTCAATGAACCCAGCATTTATAAACAAACAAGCGACTGTTCACCGCTCACTGTTGCCTACTACACTTCTGTTGGTTATATACACTGATCAGGCATAACACTGCATCATGGCACCTGTTAGTGGGGTATATTAGGCAGCAAGCAAACATTTTGTCCTCAAAGTTGATAGATAAAGAGATCTCTTGGGGAGATTCACTTCAGGGACTTTCGGTTCCAGTTACAGCACTATAGGTTGAAAAAAAGAGGAGAAAGACACACACATAAAAACACAAACCTAACAGAAAGTAGTGCCAAATATCAATATGGTCTAGTAAAAAACTACATGGTACAAATAACAGATAAACATGTACCAAGGTAGCAGCAGGTATATTGTCCTGAGTGTGGTGGAGAGACACTCGGAGTGAGACTTTGTGTCAGTACGAACATCCAACACTCTTCTACAGCAGCATGATGATGAAATACATCAATGACCAGTGTCAGGAAGATAGAAAACTGTAAACTGTGTCTTTTTTCCTATGACAATGACGGTGTACATGCATGCCTTCATTTATACACACCTGTGTACAGACAGGGGCTGTAATAGAACAAAAAACTCATAGTTAGTATAGTTTTGAATTCAGTTTGGTATGTTGTCAGTAAAGTGAAAAAACTCCTTTCTTTCATTTCATTTAAACATGTACATGTGTGTAATCATAAACTTGTAAATTTGTCTTAAATCTTTGAACAGTACTCCCCTCTTATATTCAAAAGAAAAGCTGCTTCATCTTAAAGTCTTATTTGAATGTTAGCACTCACTAAACATTTTTTTTTTCTAAATGAACGCTCCACCTTCTCAGTCAACTGACCATGTTTATCTCTGTGTCTTTTGCTGTGAGTAGATGCCAAGACGAGTGTCCAGTTGGTACTTATGGTGCAGGCTGTGCAAAGACATGTGCCTGCAAGAACAATGGCAAGTGCTACCACACCAACGGAGTGTGTCTGTGTGAGCCCGGGTACACGGGGGAGATCTGCGACGTCCGACTGTGTCCTGAAGAGCACTACGGCCTCCGGTGTGACAGGAAGTGTCCGTGCTCTGCCCACAACACACAAAGGTAAGCAGTTAACGGTGAAGCGTCTCCCTTACATACTGTCCTATTCTGAAATTGACTTGTCTTCCTGTGCTCTCTCTCCTGTGATTACCTCATATGTCTCACCTTTGTGTGACCGCTCCACCTGTGTCTCGTATTTTACGTCAGTGTTTTCCCATCGCCCTTCTTTGGTTAATTCTGTCACAAGAATGGTTTTCAGTAGCTGTCCACCCAAGATGCAAACAAACACAACTCTGTGTAGGGCTTTTAATTTGAAAAACGGTTGCAGTGTTGAAACCTGGGCGAGAGGATGAGGGAGAGAGGGAGATTTAACAAGCTCACCTTAAGTTGCATTTTTATTACCAAGTGATAGTCACTACAACTGCCAGTTTGGGGGTTACCACACACACACCACCAATGTACAACAAAACCCTGCATAGTTGGATTGGACATTAGGACAAATCCCAGTGGGTCCCCACATCAGTGGGCTGCTGGACAGTTGTTACCAGCCCTGCTGCACCCATCTGTGTAGCAGCCCCATCCGTCATTCAGGGTGCACATGGAGCAGGTGTGGTTCAGGACTGGACTCACCTCACTGACAGTCAGTGCTGCTGGAATGCACATATACAACATGCCACACCCTCTTTTCTCCAAATGAGTAAATGGACTTTTGCACTTAGAATAATCTGGTGAAAATTTAGATTTGAACACAGTCATCTGTAAAGCAGGAGAGCCCATAAAAACACATGGAATGGTCATGTTGTTGTTTTGTTGACATTTAAGTTTTAAGGATTGTCTCCCGTCAATTGATGTATTACCTTAAAAGGTGCCGTTAGCCTGTGAGTGACACAATTTATTCATTTTTCATATATTCTTTATCTGTTAATTTGGTTATTTCTCAATTGAACAGAAGGAGTAAACAATTTATCTGAAAATAAAAGAAGAAAAAAACATATATATGTGATATAACTGATGTCAGCTGACACTGGACACAGTCAGGGTACACTGCGGACCAGGTCTGACATTTAAAGACAAACAAGCACTCATGCTAATGATCACCACACCTAGCCTAGGGCTAATTCAAGGAAGTGATGTACACGTCTACTGTGTGGGGAAACCCAGACAGTGAAAAGGAGCACATGGAAGCTCCAACACGGTCTGCAAGTTTGAACCTGGAACCTTGTTGCTGGGAAGTGCCAGTGCATAACACCGTACCACTGTGAGACCTATAGAATATCATGTTTCTATCCAGCAGACACGCTGGTCTGCTGAGCTTGGACAGACTGCTTTACATCAGTCTATAGTGTGATCATGTGACCACCCGTGCATGTGTACAGATGCATGTCTCTCAGTCAGTGATCACATTATTCCAAATTACCATCCAGCGTTAAAATGTGAGGTGTTAACTAGGAGTGTTGATCTGTTGTGAGCGTGATTTTGACCTTGTAAACAGCTGATCAGTGATCAGTTAGAGTGGCACAGCTGGCAGCTGCATGTGTCACTGCGGGGAGCGGCTGTTCTGCTGCTGCTCAATGGGACTGCTGTGTCAGGTGGAGCAGCTGTCAGTCAAACACAGTGACTAACAAACACAGAGGGATCCCACCTGTCGTTCTGCAGATAATCCCCCACTCTGCTGCCCCAGAGGGGAAAACATCATGGAGCCTCTCAGCTCATTAACATCAGTGACGTTCAGTCAGTTCCTGCACAGGTTTATAGTACTTCTCATTCGCTTTGGCTCAGTTTTCTAATGTTACGTTACGTTACATTACGTTACGTTGCCTTATGTTGTAAAAGCACAAGGAGGATGTAAGATGGAGGATGTAAGATGATGTCTCCTATTACCCAGATGGACATGATGAAAAGAGGTATGATAAAAGAAGGTATTACGATGGAGGATCAGTGTGGACACTGATCCACTGAATCTCATCTACATAAGATGGCCTGTGCTGCTTTGTGTGGCAAGTTCAAAATGAGTAGAAACCATATCACACATATCAAATTCCTCAGCCAATAATGATTCTATCATTAAAGACTAAACAAGAACAAAGTGTCTTTAAATCTTTAATCATGATATGTTCCTCTTGTTTCCAGCTGCCACCCAATGTCAGGCGAGTGTACATGTAAGCCCGGGTGGTCGGGCCTCTACTGTAACGAGACGTGCACCCCAGGATTTTATGGCGAGGCCTGCCGACAGGTGTGCCAGTGCCAGAACGGTGCCGACTGCCACAGTGTGAGCGGGGAGTGTATCTGTGCTCCAGGCTTCACGGTAAAGTCCATCACTGTGCGCAAGGTCATGTTCATTCACCAGACCCGTGTGTGGTCTTGTTGCTGATGGTGTTTCTCCACTGCTGCTCTCACAGACACCTGAGTTCAGTCAGTAAAGGTGCTGTCAGTAATAATGGTTCTTTAACAGCATCTAGTGGCAGGAATTAGCAACTACAATAATTTCAACAAACGGAGTCATCTAAAATCGATCTTTGATCTTTGTTTTCTTGTGAAGAACTAATGGACACTCAGGCCCGGGTAAACCTCCTGACCCACTGACAGTGGAAGAAGCTGTCCACAATGATCCCACACTACTTCATTATATGTCACCAAGCAAACATGACATCAAAAACAGATGAAGGGAATGAAGGAAATAAGCTTTTCCCTAATTTGTAACTATTCGTTTAACTAATATGTAATGTAATTTGATTCAAACAACATCAATTTGTATCATTAAAACACTAACATGGGAAGAAATGAATTCCATAGTAGAAGCTTCAGCAGTCAGACATTGGTTCATCAAAACCCAGTCACACACCTGTTTCCAAGCACGATGTTGTGGTCTCAGGCCAAGCAGAGAGGTCCTCATTGTTTCCATGTGTATCTGCTCAAATCTCTTTTATATCCCTTAGCATGGGAAATGAAGTCTGTGGGAAAACAGGAGATTTCCCAAAGCAGTGATCTTCAGCTTTCTTCATAGTTTAACATTTCTACCCACGGAGATTTAACAGTGTATTAATATGAACAAATGAAGTGAAACTGAGACAAGATGAGATATTTTTCACAGAGCGATGCTCACACCTCATCTTCACGTTCAGGCCCTGAGCACTGATCTTGCCCTGAGACATCAGAGCTCACCTGAGAGTCTGACGCTCACCTGTCCTGCAGGATTTTCAGGATAAACCGATGCCTGACGTGAACAAACAAATGAGCTGAACCAGATGGTTAATCTTGTTTCTCAATCTGCTTTTACTGAATTGCATCTAGAATCTGAAATAAGCGAATAACACATCCAACTGTCAAAGTTCTGAACCATAAATTCTGACTTCTTCACTATTCATCACCAACCTCTCCACTGCCACAGAATATAGTTTGATGTTAATAGTTGCCAGATGAGCCTCTAGTGTTCCTTTATTCAAAAAAGCTGCTGAAAATGAACAAAGCTGGCAGCTCCCTCTGGATTTCACTGATCAAGATAAATCGGGGATGTCACACATCTGCTGTTCACAAAACACAGACTCATGTCGAATGATGCGACAACTGGCCGAGAAGCAGAGAGGCGGGAGGGGTTTTGATGCACTTATGGATCGAATCAGTTCATGTTTAATCATTAGTGTAGTGAGAGTCCTCACAGCCAGCTGTAACTGTCTATCTGTCCACCTTCTCAGGGACACAACTGTTCCATCCCCTGTCCAGCGGGGACACACGGTGTGAACTGCTCATCCAGGTGTAACTGTAAGAACCAAGCTCAGTGTTCAACTGTGGATGGATCCTGCTCCTGTAAACCAGGTGAGCTGAGAAGGAGAGAAGTGTATAATTAATCTTTAACTTAAATGACCCAATATTATTTTACACCTTATTTCACTGTATGCTTTACAATTAAAGGCCCATGGTTTCCTTCCTGTTTTGAAGTGCTGCATAAGAAGATGTAGGTCCACCAGTCAGACAGGACATTATAAGAGCTGATTGGTGTTAATGTTGTGACTGATCTCTTTTACATCTCAGGCCTCTCTAGTAATAACATGCATGTGTTATCTGTGCAGTGATCACTGTCATACTTTCACATTATTAACATATTGTACGAAAATAAATGGTCATCTGCCTTTATATAATGTGGATTTTGAAAAAGCCTCTTTTTATATAACATGACCATGGTTAACTAGAACAGGCCTAGTTATTTTATTATCTGTAGGGCACCATGTAAGTCTTCTATTGCAAAGACTTTGTTAAAAGACAAACCTATATTTTCTTACCTAATGACTCTCACTGTTCACATTATTATTAAACTATTTTGCTAACTGCATTATAGTTAATGTGCAGCTACAGTATATTGAATGTGACTGATCTTGTTTAATCAGGGTGGCATGGGGTGGACTGCTCCATCAACTGCCCCAGTGGTACCTGGGGTCTCAGCTGTAACGTCACCTGTATGTGTGGGAACGGAGGCTCGTGTAACGCTCTGGATGGGCACTGTACCTGTGCCCCTGGATGGAGGGGGGACAAGTGTGAGCTGCACTGTCAGGTGAGAGCACGTGGCCCCTCCCAGACGCATTTACTTGTTTTCTTTTGTTTCATCAGTCTGGCGCCCAATGTGGCTATGCTCAGGGGCAGTGAGGAAATCACAACTGTAGTCCATTAAGAACACGTTTCATACCGTTTTTACGCTGTAAATCACATACAGTAGTCCTGACATTACTGCATCAAACACTAAAGAAGCTCTGATCCTCCTCAGGACGGCACCTATGGTCTTGAGTGCAAAGAACGTTGTGACTGCAGTCACGCTGATGGATGTCACCCCTCCACTGGTCACTGCCGTTGTCTGGCTGGATGGACTGGTGAGAGCTCTTTTTTTTCACTGAACTTGACATTGCAATAGCATGTGTTACACATACTTTGATAATAATCTACTAAAAGACTAAGAGAAGAGAGAGAATAAGATACTGTCCAATAAAAAAAAGTGAAGGGACTCCAATTATTTAATGGCATCAATAATGTTTAGTTGTTTTTCGCTGATTTGCAGACTCACTTTTCAGTCACAAAAAGCACTAATCAGAGTTTAAAGTTTCTTTGGACATGTTTCACTCTGTAAAATCCTCTGCTCTGATTCATATTTTATTTAACATGTTTTTCTCACATAAATATTGGGAAGTTATTTCTAGAATACACTGGAAATACTCACCACTCCCCTCAACTTTACTTAAATAAATGTTGAGTTATTTTCCACCAGTTATTATAAAGTGAAACCTTTTCCTAATATGTAACTCTTTGCCTGGTAAATATTCAATATTGTTTGCTCCTTTTTATTTTATGGACGTGAGTTTCACCTGTGATGTGACTGCTGCTGAAGTCAGTCTTTTAAAATGCTTTTACTGTACAAAATGTGTTTAAAAAAATCATCTGTATGTGTGTATGAGTGTAGGTATCCACTGTGACAGTGTGTGTGCTGAGGGCCGCTGGGGCCCGAACTGCTCCATCCCCTGCAACTGTAAGAACGGAGCCTCCTGCTCTCCAGATGAAGGAACGTGTGAGTGTGCTCCAGGATACAGAGGCACCACCTGCCAGCGGAGTAAGTCCTGCATGAGCACCACACGGCTAATACGTTACAAGGATGGATGAGTTTATTAGATCTTCAGTCTAATTTTCACTATGTCAATCATTCAGATTAGAGTGAAAAGTTGATATCTGGACACATTAGACATACAAAACTTATATGGAAGAGGAAACACAGATGGACAGCCATTAGAGATATATCCACCTCTTGCTGTCCTTACCATCTATTTGCTATACCAGTGAAGGGTTACATGGGGGGCTGGAGCAAATCCCAGGTGACATATAACAAGGACAGGGTCCCTGGACAGGTCACCAGTCTATCACAGGGCCATATATAGAAACAAACAACCTCACACACCCATGTTAACACCTACAGGCAATTTAGAGTCACCAGTCAACCAGCTGAACATGTCTTTGACCTGTGGGGGGGAACTAGAGAGGCACAGGGAGAACATATACACAACACATGCAAACCTTCACGCTGTGACAATGCATCACCATGCCACCTGTTGTGCTTACTATAGTTCACAATCGCCTCTCCAGTGGGATCATTAATGACATTTCATACTGACTTTACATAAAGTGGGTCCATCTGAATAACCTATTGGTTTGTGAGAGATTCTTTACATCATCACTGAACCACATTGATGTTTAATCTCATCATGCGCTATACAAAAAACCCACTGTAGAGAATCAGTGCTATTGAAATCCAACTTAAACCAAGTCTCTTGTGGTTCTGCTGCAGTCTGCTCTCCTGGTTACTTCGGTCACCGCTGCAGCCAGACCTGTCCACAGTGCGTCCATAGCAACGGACCATGTCACCACATCACGGGACAGTGTGACTGTCTGCCGGGCTTCAAGGGGACGCTGTGTAACGAGGGTGAGAACCACAGCACACTGTGTTACAATGAGGCCTCAAGGGTCGGCCCACGTGGGTCCTGCTGGTTGTAGTCCTAGAAGTGCTGTTCCAAGAACACTCCTGTTATGACACTCAGAGAAAACCCCGCTGTAAATATGAATGTGTGATTCTCATCAGCAGCCATGATGATGTGTGAGATCAGATTCATGGGAAAAATTCCAGCTCAAAATGAATGAACAAACGCACATTTTGATTACAGTGTGTCCCAGCGGCCGCTTTGGGAAGAACTGTGCGTGGAGCTGCAGCTGCACCAATAACGCCACCTGTAACCCCATCGACGGCTCCTGTCAGTGCTATCCAGGCTGGATCGGCAGCGACTGCTCCCAGCGTACGTTCACACACTCAGATAAAAAATCACACTCATGATGCCTTTTTATGATTTTGGATCACAAAGCTCTAACATGTTGTCTGTGTTGTCTGTGCTGCAGAGTGTCCACCTGGTCAGTGGGGACCCAACTGCATCCACACGTGTAACTGTCACAATGGAGCCTATTGCAGCGCTTATGATGGGGAGTGCAAGTGCACCCCAGGATGGACCGGCCTCTACTGCACACAGCGTCAGTCACACAAACACACACTCACACTTTGCTTTACTCACTTCTTCTCATTTCAAACTGTTGCATACAACTGTAAATGAAACTAGAACATTTCCTCACAGAAATGAGAGTGCCACAGGTGTGTCATACTCCCAGGATCTCTGTCAGCATGGGAATCAAACCCACGACCCTAAGATGAAGAGTCACAAAATGTACAGACAGAGCTACTCAGACAGACGCATGATCATCTCCCTGAGCATTGACATGAAGCAGCTTTCAATGTGTGTGCATGTGTGGCTGTGTGGTTGTGTTCCACAGAGACTTCATATAAATGTATGGGAGATAGGGCTCAGAAGCAGATAAAACTAACTAGCTGTTTAGACACGGGTTAGTGTAAATGAAAACTTTTCTGTAAAGGGACAGGTGTGCATGATGTTATTTTTGTAAATGGAGAGGGCGAAGTGTCTGTATGAAAATAGTCGGCCATGTGTAAACGTAGTCTAAAACTAACTAACTAAAAATAAACAGAGATATAAGCAGAGATATCAGAGGAGTCCCTGATTAATGAACTGGTCTCAGCTGTGGTTCTGGCCTCAGGTTCAGTGGTTGACATGGCAGTTTGAGGGGGTTGCTATAGACACTCCCCAGGCGGAGGCAGACAGAAACATTGAGAAAGTTGGTGATTTTCTGCCTTGGCGCTGGTCTCACATTTGGGCTTATTGTGACAAAACAGTAGCTCCTATCAGAGAAGGGGGCAGACCATGAGCATCCAGAGATGTCTTTGGTGTTTCTAGAGTAAATATTTTTATTCCATGTGCCCGGAGTCACTGACCTAGGAGCACATGGAGCCCCATGGCACTAATTACTGCTCTGTATGATAAAAGGAAACACACAACCTTCGAGACAACACGACCTTCATTGTGTATTTCAGAAAGAGAGCATGGTGAGACTCTGACGTGATGTGTGATGGTGTGATGTCTTCCTTGCAGGCTGTCCTCTGGGTTTCTATGGTAAGGACTGTTCTCAGACCTGCCAGTGCAGGAACGGAGCAGACTGTGACCACATCTCTGGGCAGTGCACCTGTCGCACCGGCTTCATGGGACGTCACTGTGAGCAGAGTATGTTCAACTGTCCCACAGAGATCACCAGTCTGTCTGATGGACTTTTGTTTCTTTTTATTATTTCTCAATTCGATTTTTAATCATACTTTATCTGCTCAGGTGAGCCAGACTGTTAATTGGTGTCAAGAATAATACAGTGTGTTTGTTTGTTTGTGTGTGTGTGTGCGAGTGTGTGTGTTTGTGTGTGGCTTGTTTGAGTATATTGGTGGGGACCAACCACATCTGACAGTTTTGTTATCTCCACATTCTGGAACACACAAGAAGTTAAGACAGTTGATACAGTTGCATCCACTTCCTGTTCCTACTGACTCTCCAGTTCCATTCAGCATCATCAAATGTCTCCATAAGTCCTTTTTACATTCTTCTTTTTTTTCTTTGCTTCAAATGCGTCTCAACGTCCACTGATTAAATAATCACATTTTCACTTCCAGAGTGTCCTCCTGGTTCCTATGGTTACGGCTGCCGACAGGTGTGTGACTGTCTGAATAACTCCACCTGCGATCACATGACTGGAACATGTTACTGTAACCCAGGCTGGAAGGGAGCTCGCTGTGACCAAGGTGAGGATTTATCATCATCATCATCATCATCATCATCATCCTCATCATTAAGATACACCGAGGGGTGATAAATGGAAAGAAAACCAACCAAGCAGGATTTACTAAATTTAAAAAAAAGTTACAATCAGAGACATGAAAGATTGATTAAGATAAAATTAAAAATCTATCATCAGGGAATGGATATTTAAAG
>OMNW01008362.1:0-16463 GCA_900303245.1 Selene dorsalis
CTCTCTCCCTACACCTTTTTCCCTTTCTCTGACTGTACCTTTCATGCTTTCTCACCCCATGCATCCCCTCCTCCTCTTGTCTACGATAAGTGTGTGCATAGAGAAGCGTCAGCTATAAATCACATTTCACTGTGTAGCCTTCTCAGATACCAGCAAGATAAAGAAAGCCATAAATAAGGCCACCTCATATACAAGTTATTGCTTTGCTTTTAAACATTAACGGGGCCATGAATAACCAAGGGAATAATGCAAAAAAAAAGAAAGAAACTGTGAATCAAGGCTGAGCTCCGCTATAGGGGTTACAGAAAAACCGTGTCTCTACAAAATGCATTTAAGTAGTTGTCCTCGGTGTTGAGCATGCTAATGTGATGGGGTGCATAACGATGAGCAGCGCCTGCAGATGGATGCAGATTGGGCTGTGCAGGATGTGGTCTGCGATTAGCTGTTCTTGAGGATTTTAAATTTTGGCTCTCAGTCACCATAGCAACCAGAATACAATACTACCCTTTTAAATCTGAGCCCGTTGCTTTCTCTTTTTTCATTTCTGTCTTTCTTTGTGTGTCTTTATTCCTTTCTTCCCTTTTTATTTTCTTCCTTTCTTTCCTTGTTTCTTCCTTCCCTCCCTCCCTCCTTCCTTCCTGTCTGTCTTTCTCTCTCTCTCTCTCTCTCTCTCTCTGTCTTCCTCACTCTTTGCCCTCCCACCCCCCTCTTTCTCATTCTCACCATTCTCAGGGCTTAGGGCAGAGAAGAGAGAGGGAAAAAAAGAGAAAGAGGCAGGGAGTTGGACAGAGATGGAGGGAAGGCAGGAGAGAAACAGGGAGAGACAGGGGAGAGTCTGTGAGTGAAAGCGATACAAAGTGAGGGAGGGGAAGGCGAGAAGCTACACAGAACGCGGGGGGAGCAGGAGTGAAAATGAGAGAGAGTTTCTTGTCTTGTCTCCCAGCTCGAGCTAGCCAGTCAGTAATTCAGTCTATTCCTCAGACAGAGGCTTTTTTCTTCCCCCTACCTCTGGATGTGCTTTATCTGGCTGGAGTGTTGCTCCAGCTGGGTATCAAGTCCTGGTTCGGGAATAAAATAAACAACATTTTACCAAAACTGAAGCACAAATGTAACTGCCTGCAATGCCAAGAAAGACAGTGCAAATAAATTGTTGCAGAGAGATAGGCCTGTGTAAAAAGGAGGCGCATGGTAGCATTGTGTAATTAGCCGGTACGTTTTCCCTATCACTGTCAAGACAGATTAGCTTTTTCCCTGGTTAGGAGATGTGTCAGAGTACCTCTCTCTTTTTCTCTCTTTATTCTTTCTAATGGCTTCCTGTGCATCTATATTGGGAAGTGGGTCTGCCTCCTGGAAGGCCCCACAAACTCAAATGCAACCCTAATCGTTTGGTTTCTATGAGGTAAATGACAGGCAACATTTTCAGCTGAGACGGCCAATTATTATAATAGAGTTAAACTCTACCTCATGAGTGGACATTAATTTGTTTCTCATAGAGCAGATGTGATAGAATATTGCTTCCATTAGCATTAGTAGGCCAGCGGACTGCATCCTTACAGCTGGTATCTGAGAGGTGACCGTCAGCTTGTCTGTTTGTGGCCACCATGTGCTGTATCTGCTGTATCTGAATCTGAGCTGACCCTTGATCGGAGTGGGTGGACGACAATGTGAATGTGTTAATGATGGCCGCTCTTGCAGACATACGAGATACTGGTGCCAAGCCCGTGATGGTCTACATCCACGGAGGATCCTACATGGAGGGGACGGGCAACATGATCGATGGGAGCGTCCTGGCCAGCTACGGAAATGTCATCGTTATCACTCTCAACTACCGTGTCGGTGTCCTCGGTAAGCATCTTTCCCTCTTTCAGTCTTTTTTTTTTTTTTAATTTTTTTTCTTCCTTCACCTCCTCCTTCAAGGACATTTTTCTGGGGCATCTTTGTAGGGCAGCTAGGTGTAATGAGCACTGCTGATTGCCACATGCACTCCAAATAAGGCAGGGGTGGGGGGAGGTGGGGGTGCAGAGCACTGTAAATACATGGACTGGTTCCTGTGCTCCTTGTTGATGTGGTGCTCGTGTATCAAAATCACAGTAATTGAGTGTGCTGAATGTGGGTTTGTTGTTGTGACTGGGGTTTAGAATAAATTAAGAAATTATTGTAATGAGGCTGAAAAAAAATGATGAGATGGGCGTGATGCTGGAGAGATGAGGAGAGGAGAAGAGTCTGTGAGAGAGAGCGAGAGGTTCTCTCTGAGTTGCGGTTGGTTGCAGATTGACTCACACAGCTGAATCCTCTTTCAGACACTTGTGAGTGTGTGTGTGAAAGAGAGAGAGAGAGAAAAAGAGGGGGGGGACGAAAAGCAGAGAGAGAGTGAGCGAAAGAGAGGGAGAGCGAGCTCCATGGAAACAGCTGCAGCAACACAAAATGGAGTTTGTTAGCACACTACCCAAGCTTTGTACCTTTTCCATCCATCTCTCTGACACAGCCGATTTCCCTCCTCACACATTTTTTTTTTACATTTAGAGTGGTTGTGTACCAACGACAAGCCCTTTGAATATAAAATGAAATTTCCATCTCGTTGTTTGCATTTGTTTTCATTTGTTTCCATCCAAAGTGTCGCTCTTAACATAAAGGAAACTTCTGGGGTTATTCTACATATTTCTTACTGACAAAAATGCCGTTACAAAACCAAAACCTCTTTCTCAAAGTCTTTCTCAATACTTTCAGACTGACCTACCTGGACAGTGGCTCTGCACTGGTTCCACCTGTAGATATTTTGTAAGGCTTATGACAGGCACTGTAGTTTTTGCATGTTAGTATTACTCAAAGTGAGGTGAATATTACATCTGTCTTAGTCTGTCTGTCTCATCTGTGTTAGTGTATGTGAAACAGATTCCTGTGTTGAAACATATCAGATCATGTTATTAGGAACTACTTTCAGGGGTGGATTAAACAGCCACTGGTCACAAGTACATGATAACGGTGTGACCTATAGTAAAGTCGGCACATAGAGCAGTGTCATAAAGTTAGCAAACTGATTCAGTGAGTTTTCTAATATTGGCCAGAGTCAGCCAGTGTAGACTAATGTGCACAACAGAGTAAGCCTATATCTGCAAAGCCACCAACTGCATTAATCATTAGAATAGTTCTTTTCATTTTTTATGAATTCATTTTTTTTGTAATGAATTCAATTTAGTTTTCATTACTTAAAGAATGAATGTGGTATTGCTGATGATAAAAGCTGCTTAAACACACACATGGTGAGATATTGTGCAGGGTGGCGTATGTGCAGCTCAAATAAACTACAGCAACCACACTAATCATAATCAAGGCGCATGTCACCCAGCTTTAAATGTTCTTTACAAAGGAACAAAGGAGGTCAGTGGCACAGAGGAATGGCAATGTCATTCGATAAACCTGAGAAAATTGTTTCTTTTTCCTTTTCACATATTGGATGGTTTTACCTGTTGCAGCAGGTTCTGTTTTTTTTTGTTTTTTTTTCCCGAATTAAACAGTTTGAGAGCGGAAAATTTCTCTGCTCACAGCTCTGTGACACACACACACGGTTTTGTTTTAAGAGGTCAGAAGTCAAAAAGATTTGGCACCACTGAGGTGGTACAACAGGCTTTGGTTGGTCTTTTTATGCCTTTTGTGAATGGTAAGAAAAACACACACCATCACTGGCTTTCCTTAAAAGAGTAGTCTGCCTCACCTTGCTGCTCAGAGAGCTCCACATGTCAGGAGCAGCAAGGTGACAGAGGAATGGTGCTGCTTTATCCTCCAGGACATTGAGATGACTGGTGTGGCTGAATCACTGAGGCAATACTACATTCATCCTGAGTTTCTCGTTTTGATGGAGATGAGAGCGCTACAGCCTATCGATTTTGTCATCAGGATTGCTCGCCTTGAATGCGCTGTGTTTTCCTCTGTCATTTTTGTGGAGTATCATTCTGAGCGTTGTAATCAGCCTTCAGGGTGGTAAGGTAGTCGGAGTGCTGGCTGGGCGTGCTGCCTCGTGCTCCCGCAGCTGGTTTAAAGCTGAGCACGTAAGCCTAATACAGATTCATGATCATATTTCTTTCATGGCACTTCAATTATGAGTCAGATGTTTCTTCTCCCGCTGCCACATTTCGCTAAATGTCATTCTACATGCATGCACACACACCCTCCAACATCACATATGTGTACTCTGAGCATGCGCACGCTCACGCACATGCTCTTCAGATGCACAAACAGTGATACACAAGAAAAAGCAAACCACATGCTTACATACATACTGATGCGGTTTTGTTCGTACACACATACACACACAGTGAAAAGCGCACGCACGCATGCATTCACATACCCACAAATACAGTTCACAAAGCATCTCTCTTGGTGAGCTCCCCAGTAGCCATTCAGAGAAATGAGCAGGGACTAAGTGATGCATGTAGTTGAGCGATAATGTCCATCGCTGTAGCATGGTCTGATAATCTCCCCGTGGTACGGCTTTAAACTGTTATTACAGACACACTCATATAAACCAAATAAAACCAAAGCCAGAGAGAAATCAGACCATGATGGGCCAATTAACACTAAGCTGTCTGAAGATTTTCAGTCATAAAGTGTGAATTGCAGTCCTTACAACGTGAGTAATTGTGATTACATGTCTTCATTTTATTTTTGTTTGCCTTTTTTTATTGAATATGGTTGATGCTAACAGTTTCAGCATTAATCTAGCCTAAACTGCATTAAGTGGAGTAGATTAACGGTTTCTATCGGACACTGTACATTAGCCGCCGCAGTCATCTTTGAAAGGCCATACACTCTGCAGTGTAATGTCAGGTCATCTGACAGCCAGATGAGAGGAAATGCTCCAGTTTCTCCTCTTCTTCTGTGGCTTCATCTCAAGTGCTGTGCAGTAGGAATCCCTTCATTTAAATAATGAAAAAAAAGAAGAACTTTAATTTAGACTCTACGCGGGGTGAAGCAGTTTCATGTAGAAATGTAGAATAAATAAATAAATAAATATTAATGAAAAATGAAAGCCCTTTTAATTAGGCTGCTTAAAGGGATGAGGGAATAATGGAGGCAGAGAGAATTAGACAAGATAATGAGTTTAAAGTGAAAGCAGACAAGGCAACTCAAACTACGTTTTCTGACACTAATATAGCTCTCCCACCATCCCTAGGCAATCCGAATATGGCATTAATAATGCAGTAAACACCTTTGAAATACACACAACGATCTGAATATTTAACTCATTTCACTGAAACAATAGGCCTAAACCATTAGGCAACAACAGCCCTCACTAACAAATCTGTGCTGAAAGCATTTTTAATGTGGAGTAAGAAAAACATTTTAACCAGCAAATTTCAACAAATTGGACAGCACCAAACCTCCGTTAATGTCAGCGATGAATGTTTTATTTATCTGATGCATTAATTTCATTTTCATCATACCATTTTTGCAGTAACACTGTTTCCATTTACATAGAGCTTTTCAACATTTCCCTCAAATGGTCTAAAATTATTGAAAGATGGTACTCAGTGTGTTATGACAGATAGATTTAGCAGTTGTTTGGTGTTATCCAAAAGACAGCCTGCAGTGGACTTAATCTATATTTCAGCATGGTTTTATATGTGCACAGCAGCTGCAGATCCTACAGTGAAACACAAACTGAGAGTACACAGAGAGGGGAAAGAAGAAGTCGACAGAATGGGAAAGAGGAGAAATACTGGAAGAAAAAAAAGAGGTAACATGGAGGAGAGTTGTAGAAATTCTATTCGAAGACCATGATATGTCGAGTCACAGCCACTCCTGTTCCAATTAAAAAGGAGTCTGCTAAGTTTCTAGTGCCGTTCTATCATCTCCTTGCAGCTCGTAGCCCTACGCTGCTGTAATGGTAATTATTGCTTCAAAGGGTGGACCACAATCCTCCAGAGGCTCCATTTGGAAACTTTCATATCTCAACCTTTTACTATTTAGATGAATGAAAATTCATTTCAGATTTAATCTTTAATTATGTATTGACCCACTGTGGGATGATTATCACCAGACGAGATATAGAGAACACAGTTTCACGCCTCCCGACCGTCCTGTCAGAACTTGTCGCTCTCTGCTCAGGTCAGGTACCTGGAGAGCCAAGTGTCACTCTCAAAAAGAAATACTATATGTGTTGGACAATGGGTGTTGTGTGTGTGACTTGTCTGTCCTCATGCACATTGTGGGGGTGGTGGTGGTGGTGGGGGGGTTGTGCCCGTAGTGCATGTGCATGTGCCTAGTTGCCGCGCCTCTCTAATGATGTGTAATGAGTCCCAGTCAGAGGGGAGTATCTTGTATCACTGCTCTTTACAAATATAATTACTCACTGGCTCTCCAGAGCATGTCAATTTCCAAGTCCATTGGGGGGGGGGACTTAATTACTAGTTTCCAAATGCATTAAAAATTAACAATGGCTGCCTCTCTTGCCAAAACCCAAGGTGAGACTCTTCCTCTCAGCCAGCTGCTCCACAAAGGAGAGTGGTCAAGTACAGTGTGTACTTGTGGAGAGCTTTCACCTCTGACAGGGTTTATTTGTGACCTTAGATGTCTATCTCCCATATCTCTCTGATCGCAGCCATTTTGTTGCGTGGCCACCGCCTCTGTGGACTGTCACCCTCGGTCTGCCCGGGTTATTCAGGCCTTCAGAAGAATAGTTTTAGATCCAATCAAAATAACCTCAACCTACTGTATGAGTGTTTGTGAAAGCAGCGCTGAAGCAGCAGCGAGGCTGATTTAGCATTGATTTGTTGAGCTGCCCAAGTTATTCTGGGTACGGTAAGTGACTGCCTTTTTCTGTTACTGTATGTCCCCTCTCCTAAACTAAAGATGGTGACTGTTAGTAATTTAGCCAGGGATTTTGGGAGCGGAGGATATTTGTGGCTGTGTGTCAACAGTACACATAGTACAGAAAAATCTCTATCTCTATAACATAGGTTTGCACAGTTGTTTTCCACTGTAGAATAACAGCTGAGTTCCACTCAGGGCCGAGCGGCACCCAGTGTGCTCGTGGCCTCCTGACCCAGACGCTGTTCTCTGCTGGATGTTGGTTAAGTAGTAGTACTGTATAGGCTGTCATCGCTTCTTTCTGGGGCTCTAAAAGCACTGGCTCCTTTCACACTTGTCATTTGAAGTGTCTTGACTACTGCGCTGCCCTTGTGGCGGGCCTCCCTTCACGCACGGTGAAACCCTCGCAGATGGTCCAGAATGCGGCACCCCGTCTGGTCTTCCATCAGCCTAAAAGGGCAGATGTCACTCCGCTGTTCATCGACCTACACTGGCTACCCATGGCCCCCCGAATCAAATTCAAGTCAGTAATGCTTGCCTTCAGAGTGACTTTCAGGCCTACACCCATCTACTTGAACTCAGTCATACAGCCTTACGCTTATTCTCAGGCATTGCCTTCCTAGAAAGGAATATTTATCCAACATTATTGTCCCTACACACAAGGCAACTGCAGACCAGATTGTTCTTGTCTGTAGAGGCCCAGCGGTGGAATAAGCTCCCAAATGAGAGCACCGGCGTCACTCTCTATCTTCGAGAAACTCTTGAAGACTCATCTATTCAAAGTGCAGCTTCTCTCCTACCACCTCTAACACCCGAAGATGCCTAACTAGCACTAACTTTGCATTCGTGGTACACTTCTTTACCTGATCTCCTTACACTTATGGAATATAGAATAGATGTGGTACTTAGTTCTTACCCCAAGGTCTCCTACTGCACTTAGACTTTAAGTTTAGTCCCTCACTTGTAAGTCACTTTGGAATGTCTTCTATCTAAATAAAATCTAGCCTTTATTTAAACATTGCTACGTACAAAGCACTATGTTAAAGTGTTAATCATTGTATGTGTTTTGAGTCTTATCTATCACACCACAGCCAGTCAACAAGGAGAAGTCTGATTAGTCCCGAAATTATTTTACAGTGTGACTACACAGCCAGAATCATAAGGAACAGCAGGAGTCCTACAACAGATGGTATGACCCCTACAGAGCATGGTCTCAGCATCATGGAAACAGACTGGGATATGAAGACACACTGAGATCCAAATCTAAATCCACAGAATAACTGTTGCAATTTATCCAAGATGCCTTGAACAGCCTACCTGCCAGGTGTAGCTATTTGAATCTGGGCTATATTTAAAAGTACGAAAGGTGGTCACACAAAATGTTGATATGTTTTATGCTTCATCTGTTCATTTGCACTTGAACTAAAAAACTTGTGACATAATCCTTGATAGTGCAGGGTTCAGTATCTGTCCCTGTTGCTTGCTCAAATCACAAATCTGATTGCAAGCTGTAACCTATTTTCCCAGGTTACCTGCAAATGTGGCTCAACCTTCCTCCAGTCATATGACTTGTGCACTGCAGGAATTAAGCCACTTAGTCAAAGATTAGCAGTAACAACAAGATAGCTAATATATATAAATTTCATAAAGTGTATATCCTGTATCTTAAATATCACTTATATACAAGTATGAACAAGTATAATTGGAAAAATGTATTAAAGGGATTATTATTAGTGTTATTATTATTATCATATCATTATTGATTCAGTAACATGTAAGATGCCCTTTAATCTTAGCTGACTGCAGCAGAAAAACTTACTTCATATTCTCTTGGATGGTATAATGTACTCTATAACAATGGATGGAAAAAAATGTGATGATGTAACACACAATTGAAATATGCACATAAAGTACAAGTAACTCAGAATTGTGCTGAAGCATGATCGTTGAGTTACTATAATCCACTGTATGACACTTTGATTTCTTTGTCAGGCCTCAGGGACCACAGTGAGCTATCTGATGATATTAGTTACATTTAAAGATGGCACATATATCTTAAAGAGACAGATACATTTACAGCTTTTCAACATCTGGCTGGAGAGGCCTCATACTAATCCCTCTTGAATTATTTTTGGATGACTTAACACTCACTGCACAAGACCCATGACGGGTGTAAACAGTGTCTCTGTTGTTGCGGCGTATTTGTCATCGTTGAACGTCTGTGATTTTATGGTATTTATGTAGCACTTTTACAAAATGATGAGTATGGAAATTACATTTTTTACTACAAGTTCGTGTGCAGCATATAGCCTGGCTGGTTTCATCTCGTTTGTCATATCAGATGTCTGGGATCACAAAAATCACTCTCAAGAGTTACTACGGAATAAAATTCGACATGACAACCTCCTGCGTGGCGAGGGTGAATAGACTTAAAATAAACCCTTCCTATAACACGAGCCTCCCTCTGTAAATGTTCCCGGTCTCAGTCATTTCAGTTATCATCTGATATATGAGCTCGGTGCCGAGCAGAGGAATTCTCAAACAGTAGGTGGAGGAAAAAGCAAAGGCAGAGTGAGTTCTCTTTGTCTTCTATTATCAGGAGGGGGGCTGAGATGGATATTTACTTGTTTTCATTGCCATTTGGATGGATTCATCCAAATTAAGCAGTGAACAAAAACATTTATTCATCCTATTAATGTCAGGGAGTGAGGGATTGAAGTAATGGTTTTCATGCTCCAGTCTGCAGCAGCTTGTTGATGCTGCTTTCCTACAAATCACTGCCAGGAAATTAACTCTTAAGCCGCTCTTGCCAGACGCACTGCAACACACGCCTGGCTCTGCAAGACAGGGCCAAGATAGGGCCTATTGTTTCTTGGTGCTCAGCTTTTCACTGTCCCAAGAAGATGTTTCCTTTTTCGAGCTTGAAACCCTTGAAAAGTATTGATTAAAACCAAAAGGGGATAATGTTCACTGGGGCCGAGCCCCTAGAAATAATGGTGTAATTGATGTCAAACAGCATTTACACAGCAGGACCTAGAATCATTCAAGTATGATGATTTTTAAATATAGCACCGCTCAGATATTTAAAGGTTCCATGTTATTAACTTTTCATGATTGATTTTAATTATGTTTTTCCCGGGAAACAAAATTAACATGCTTAATAACATTTCATTCCTATATTTCTTCATTACATCTGAAAAGTTAGCTCTCAGCTGCAGCCTGGCACAGTGGCTTTGATTGGCACGCAGCACCGGCTCCACCTCATCCAGAGAGCGTGCCATTTTAAATGCTGGAGATTCTCTGTGATTGAGAGAATTTAGTCATTTGTTAAGCGTGGGGGAACCAATCAAGACTAATTGTGTTTTCACACACTGATGGGAAAAGTCCAAAATCTGGAACCTCCAACTGGTTTGCCTTTCAGCATTGGCCTCATGCAGTATTTTGGTGGAAAATAAAACCCAGACAGATATGAAACAATAACCAGCCTGACAAAGTTAAGGTTGTAATCCATAAGACTTCCATGCTATTTTGATTCTATGTATTATTTAGCAGCAGTAACCATTCATTACATTTATATTAGACAAATAAATGGCTATATAGAAGTTCTCATTGTCAGTCGCAGGTCTGCCATTCAAATTACTTGCCCACGCACAAGATTCACAGGGACCAAGTCATGCATATAATCCAGCATTACTGTTTTTAATTTAACTACTATCAGTCTCCCTGTGTGCTGCGCTCTTTCCTGCAGTCACAGCAGAGCTGTGTTAATGCAAAGCAAACATCTTCTACTGCCACTAGCTCTCATTAAAAGCAACTAACATGGCATTGCACGCAGGGGGGTGGTAAACAGTGGGGGGTGTGGCTTGTATAGTGATCACAGTAAAATGCAATGTATTTGTCACTGAGATTAGCGCCGACAGCTATCATTTGTCAAGAGCGTAGCTACGGAGCAAGGCACATTTCATGGGGGATCAGTTTTAAATATGGTCAGCTAATGTGACAGTCTTTATATGGGATATTCTGTTTTGTTTTGTTGTTTGTTTGCTTGTTTGTTTGTTTTTGTTTGTTAGTTTTTTCTCCTAAAATGGCTACCACCCAAACATTTTGACCTCACAGCTGTGGAGAATTTATTTGTTCTCATTTGGTCTCACTGGTTATATCTGATCAAACATCACAGTTGCTAAATTAGAAAGTCAAATGTGGATACAGCAAGGCAGCAGAATTAAAACAGTCTTTTAGGTAACTTCTTTTTGTTTCACCTTCTGATCCCACAAAATCAAGTATTTCGGTTTGAGTTTATAGATTCTGGCCCAATTTCAAATTCAACATGGTCAGTGTAGCTCCACTGCTCACAGACACTGCATTTCATTATTTTTCTCACCCATTTTCCACTTTCTCCAACTTTCAGATTCTGCTTATGTCAATTTGATAAAAGAATATATATTTTTAGGATACATCCAGTAGCTCATGTGTTGAATGGCTGGTACAAGAAATAGCACCAGGACTGTTATTTGAAGTAACTAAGGTTTTTCTGCTGTGAATGAACAACAGATTTCCACTCACTGCTGTGAACTCAGATCACTGATGTATTGTTAATGAGAATTTGCCCTTCTTTTTCATCTTACAGCAAATGGAAACAGGACCAAAGCTCATTATCTTTCATAAGCATGACATTTCAGAAAACTGTGACATTAAGAAATCAATTTCTAAGGTACAGTAGTGCTTTTCACTATGCAGAGCAAGCTTTGCTGGAGCACTGCCCTGAGATGAAAACATGTTTAGATGATCGCAGTACTTTTACCAACACAGTAAATATGCATTACAAAGACATCAAAGAGCTAACCTGACAATTGCTTTTATCTGGTCAAGGGGTCCTCCGCAGCATCTCATGTAAAAATGGAACACTTCACCCAAAGATGGCAATATGAAGTGCACAGATGGAACAGCAGTTCACTGAAGGAAAATGTCAACCTTGTGTCAGTGTTTGTGGTTGAGATGCTTTATTGCTGAATGTTTGACCTTTACTGCTAGTAATGGAGGATGTGCTGCTCTTAAGCATTATCTCTTTTTTTTTTATTCAGTCTACAATAACATAAAAAAACATTTTTGCAGAGAGACAGACAGAGGGAGAGAGAGAGGGAGAGAGAGAGAGAGATCTGAGCTGCCCCCTAAAGACAGAGGACTAATATTTACCAAGCAGCTAGCAATGACATGGCATGGTGGAGCAACAGGACATGACATTTCCAATTCCACCTCAGCACAATCTGACCTAACACTGATTTGGAGCTGCAACTGCAATTTCCAGGTATGTCACTCACTGCCAAAACTTTTTCTTTTCTTCTCCTATATATTCAAGTGGCCCTTAAATTGAGTGTATGATTCAAATGTGAGACGCAAACAAAGTATCCAACAGGTGATTCATAATGCAGTGTATGCACAGTGGCAGGTGTTGCCAATGTAGTGATTAAGCTGTTCTTTCACCTTTGGTTTTTGTGGCAGTGGCTATTAACTTACACAAATAGATGTTGCAGAGTTTTTTTGTTGTAGTTTTTTCTGTGTGTGTGTGTGTGTGTGTATGTGAATCCCTGGCTGGCCTTCGCCTTTGCTATCCAAGCCAGATGCCCTTTTAAAGGGGAGCTATGCAAGCCCGGTCGCTTTTCCGCTGTTTTGCTAACCCCCCTCCAGGCCATGTGCATTTGTTTTAATGAAGCCGGTGAAAAAAACAATCCATGGAGTGGTGGATAACATTACAATTATATGAAGTTTATATTTGTGTACTCTTAACTGTCATAAACGAAAGATTATGGGTTACAGAGCACGTTTGTGTGGCTGTGCGCAGAGACGAGAGCTGGGACACTGGGGCGGAGGCCAAGTGCTGCACTGATGTTGTAAGGTTGGTTTTCAGCCAGGTGGAAGGCAGCGAGCCTCCGTTCTCCCTGTAACAAGTTACAAATCATGTATATAACCATCACAATTACTCTGAAGCTGTTTAATTAAGGTAAAAATGTAGCATAGCCACAGGAAAATCCTGCATAGTTCCTCTTTAAGAGCCACACCAGTGAAACCCAAAATATATTCACATCCAGCAGGGGCTTTTGTCTAATCTCCTGTGCTTAGCTGTCTGTAGACTGGTTTATTGTCCCATAATTGCAAAATGACCTTGGTTACCTCAAGGATATAAATTGAAGGTCTCCTCAACCTTTTATGTGTCATTGTATAACACGTACCATCACAACTGTGGAACATGTAGCTGCTCTTAGTGATTTGTTACTGTTCTCTCTATAGGTCAAACTTTATTACGTAACCGGACTGAAGATTTCTGTGCGTGTCTGGGAAGTTCTAGATCCAAATAACTGTATTAAAACTGTGGCACTAAGTAATGCAAAATCATTAACATTGCCAAACTATAGTACATTAAGAGGCACAAAAGGCCATTGAAAAAAAAACAATGCAGTCTGGGTAATGGGAAGTGCAAATTAATGTTTTGTTTGGATATTGAGGAGGGACCGTGAATCAATTAAATGAAAATGGTACATGTCACTGTATGAATCCTTTGAACAAATATCACTCTCAGAAGATGGCATGGACAAGATACATTGTATACCCAAAGGTGAATATTTGTATTTCAGAGACTTTTATAACTTGAGTCTATTCCCATCTCGTATTGGGCCTCTTGTTTATGGTGCCTGAAAGATCTATCTGTGGTGATTCATTGCTTGAATGCTTTGTTTTGCTTTATACTCTGTTTTAGGAGGGAGTGTTGGGCTCCTAATGGCAGCACAGCTTTTCTTCTTAGTGCATTTGTCCTTGAGGGATTTTTAACTCCACAACCAAAAAACACACAGGCGCTTCTTCTTCCTCAGGGCAAAATACATACAGGTAACAGCCATATCGAACGGAAGCCAGCATGTACACTTTCCAGATGAGCCCAGTGAGGCAGGTTTGATCATTCAGAGAAGAAAAAAAATTGTATGTGAATCTAAAACCACCTCTTTTTCAGTGTTTTACTTCTCCTTCAGCAGCCTTGTGAAGGGTAGGTAGAAGGAGGATTAGAGCACAGGTACAGCCACAGGGAGGACAGAGGTTAAGATTTGTCCATCATGAGGTGTGTCCCGAGACAGGAATGATGTGTCTAAGAAGATATATATTGGCCAGGCAGGTAGAGGTACTTGCTTCTTGTCTTGTAGAGGCATTAATCATAGCAGCAGCAAAGCCTAACCACCAAGGTCAGCAGTCCTCGCATGTGTGGGAGGCACTCTCCACAGCTGCCACCACAAAGTGCTTCTGCAGAAGGGGCTAACAGAGACGGAAGGAAGGAGCATGAAGAGGGTGAGGAGCAGGATGTTAAAATGACAAGGTGGAAGGAGGAGGAGAAGAACAGGGGAGGAGAATAAGGTTGGAAAAGCGATGACCTCGGGGGCGTGGTTAGTAAAGAGTGGCACTCGAGGTGGTAGTGAAGGGGATTGCTTAGCAAAAAGTAGGTGGACATTTTGGAATAATGGATTAAAGTGGGCAGCACAGTAAGGGGTGCAGTAGTGGGTGGAACTGCACCAATCAGAGGGAGGAAGGTGGGGAGGGACAGCATGTGAGCAAGGTCTGGTCACATTGCTTTTAATCACACCTCTCGAGTAGGAGTTTGCTATTATATATAGGGATTATATAAATAGGACAGAAGTGAGAGTTATGTCCATTGAGGAAGAATCGTGACTGCTTGGAGCTTTGAGAAAGATGCCTGATGATAAAGGAGCTGTTAATTTAGCAGGACACAGAGTCCGATATTCAGTGTAGCGCTAATACTCAAAACAAATTACCCACAGACTGGCCACAGGAAGCAAATATGTGGCAATATATTCACAAGAGGTTATTTCACACATTGCCATCTTTCTTCCACGAGAGCTAATAGGGTCATACGAACATGTCGTAACCTCTATGAGGTCTATCAAACCTGTGGGAGGGTATTTCAGCCCCACCGCCATGAGGAGAATACAATCATTTTAGGCTAGAATGTGAAACAGAGGTGCAATATATCTTTACATTCTTAGTGAGAGGAGCCGTGGCTGCAGTCCAACTGAGTCCGACTTCATCTCCCTCACTATTTGGGAGCCTTGATTGGAATAAAATTGATCCAAGTGGGATTTTCCACCATTCACTTTACCTGTCCTTTCTTTTCAACTCCATGAAGGAGGAGATACTTTGGAGGGAAATGTAGAGAATTAGAACACAGTGGAAGGGCTTTGTTGTAGTAAGCCGGTGTACAAGGAATTCTGCGGGCACCTTTGCGTGAGTGAATGCTGCTTACGTAACTTTTGCAGTCATTTCAGGTGAAGGGAAGGGGGTGTAGTTTTTATTCTGTGCCTGTCCGTAGGCATTACAGTGTTGTGTGCCTGATCAGTTTTTTTTCTTTTCAGCAGAGAAAATGGTTCAAAACTGAAAAGAAAAAAAAAGACTAATTTGAATGTTTTGTTGGCCTAAACTTGACACTGAACTATCAAGTTAAGGCAATGGAGACAATGTTGTTACTGTTCATATGTTATGGGTGAGTTATGGTTACTTTTTTGCATCTAAAGTAAGTGTTTAAGAGACAAATCTTAAAGGCACAAGTTTGGGGGTCCAACAATTCAACTTTATCTTAGACATGGGGCTAGAATATAACGTCACAGTATTTCTACATTTGTTGCTTAGAGAGGTTATTTGTATGCCTCAAGAGATCATTTCAATCACTCTAGATGGATGCCTAAAGTCAAAATAAAAAATGATTATATGAAAAGAACCCCCCAAAAAACTGGTTAATAATTATTTTGCTTTTTACTCTCCCTTAGTGTAATTTCCTCCACTTGGGAATTAATGTGCATAATGTAATTGGCCACATTAGTAGGCATTTAACAAATCCTACTTTTTGTTTTCTTTGGGCAGAAGCCAAGTTCTAAATTGAGAGTTCAGTCAATTTATAACTTTTTATTTTTCGAGGAACTCTACTACCACCGTGAGTAGGCTGGTTCAGCTGATCACAGAACAGAACTAAATCACTGAAGTCGCAGGAGCTTTGCCGCGGTGTCCCCAAACAAGAGGGTATACAGAGGGAGCTTAGCAGATGAGGATGAAACCAGTCAGTTAAAGCAAACTATTTGCCAGTGGGATTCCTGCCCATCAGCACAAAATAAGGAACACCCAGAAATGGCACCAGATTCAGCACCTTGGACAGCAGCCACAACATTCAGTGGTTGAACTCTGTGTAGTAGTGGCTACATGTTCGCGTAAATTCTGATGATAGATTTACAGCAAAAAAAACAGAGACAGACAGTAACAGAATTGCATCTGATGGTTTGAAATAAGACAGTGTTGAAGGTTATTTTGAGATATTTGTAGGTATGTAAAGATATAAATGTTCGTTAAGAAGATGAGTAAGATTTAATGTTTAAAAAGAAATATAAATGTTGATTCAGAAACACTGCACCGGTCTCCTTGTTCAGCCTGCCATCAGAAAATCCTTGACTCTGATAGTTTGATTGCAGTGCTCGGCTACACACCCGGATCTGATCCTGCCTTTGGGGCTGCATGACCAGAATTTAAAATTTCTGATCAGTGTATTGCAGAGGATTGATTTGTTTTGATTCTCATATAAGCAAACAACAAACAAACAAACAAACAAACAAAAA
>OMNW01008363.1:0-11076 GCA_900303245.1 Selene dorsalis
GCAGCACTGGCAAGACGTCCAAAAACATGTTTTTATGCTCAACACTGACATTAAAATGGGAATCAATGTTTTGAGTGTAATGCTCACAACAAACCTAAAGTGCACCAGTTACCACAAAAGGAAAATCCACCACAAAAAACAAATAAGACTTAAAAGCTAAGAGTAACCAATTACACTGTGAGGCGAGAACTTAAAAAGGAAATATCAAGTCCATGAAGACAATTAAAAAAATGATAATAATCAGAGATGATGGATAACAAATTAAAAAGGAGAACAGCAAACAAGGCAAAATGAAGACTTACAGTAAAAGAATGAAAAGCTTCAGTAAAATCAATACGTTTTACTTCATTCTAAAACAGAAAAGGAAAAAAAGGGGGGGTTACAGAAAATTAAAATTAGAACATGGTTAATACAACACTTCTTCACATTGCAATTAAGCAACATCAGTCTCTCTGTCCTAACATCAACTTAAATGCACGCGTGTATAGAAAAGACTTGCTTGACATTTTATTTGGGAAATTTGCTTGTTCAGTTAAAGTTGAAGCTTGTCTGAAGGCAACAGGAACAAAATCCAAATACTGGCATTTTTAAAGTTCAGCAATGAACATGGTTTTAATCGGTACCAAAAAACAAGGTCAAAACCCATGTATGAGGCTAAACCACTTTGCAAGCTATTTGCATTCTCTCCAATGTTAGCCGCTCTCATTTGTTTTGTTTTGTTTTTTTGCTCCTTTCCTGCTCTCTGTCCTCACATGAACAATATTTTAAAACAGCTAAGTTCCCAATAAAGTTGTGCTCATTTAGTTTTTTTTCCTTTTTGTGCAAAAACTTTGAATAGTGACCTAAAAAACAGATCTTTAAAACATGTTAACCAGCTATCACCCCCAAGCTCCTGGTGCTGCTAATATCTTAATTATATGATCTCAACATCAGTACTAGTGACACTTTTGTATGGCAGGTCACTAAAGCTTATCCAAAATGTGGCTAGACCGCTTTCAAAAAGTTGGTAAATCAAGCAACAGAGGTGCTAATTTGGCAACACGGCTTGTTTGCTTGTTATCGCCAAATCATTTTAAAGAGCTTTGACCACTAATGTAACTCCATCACTCAGTCAGTCAGTCACAGTTGCATTTATACGACTTAACCCTGCTGTTGTGGTTCAGCCAAATACAACAGATTTTGATGCTGGTAGGCACATTTTGTTACCTTTGGACCCTGTTTCTTGTCTACATGCTAAGCTAAGCTAAGGTTTGCTGAGATAAGCTAAGCTAACAGTCCCCCAGGTGCCTTTTTTTTTTTTTTTTCGTAAACAGACAAACATGAGAATGGCTCTCATCCATCAGCCAAACAAAAGAAATATTTCCCCAAAATATCAACATGTGTATATTAGGCCATCTATGTATGAACAGTGAATAACTTGCACTATAATAACACTGAAGGCAGTAAGGCCAGGGTTCATATCAGAAATCCTAAACTACTACAGATAAGAGGTCAACATGTGCTGTACATCATCCTCAGGACTACTCTAGTTCAACGCACTTTGGTACTCAACAGTGCTAAGTTAGTTCATAGCTATGCTGACGCTTCCTCCCTGAATACAACGACTCATCGTTTCATCAAAAACAATGATGCATCGACTGTTAGGAAATATTTAGCACAGAGAAACACATGAACACCATTTGATCCAGAATTGTGGGAAACTGCTCATGCAGGCTTTGGCTTTGCAGGAATTCATGCAATGTGTTAGTCGACATGCGCGCAACTCAGAGGTTAAACCTGCCGAAGCTCGGTGAGGTTAATGTAAGGAAAAATGTTAACCATGCAGAAACCAGTCAAAACTTTCAAAACTCTTAGCATTTACTGGACATATTACTACTGTGACTGTCTATCATCACTCTAGGTCCCATTTACACTGTGAACTAATGTCGGTGGGTAGCACGCGTTTTTGTTTTTCACACCAGGGTAACTGTTGGGATTAATAACACTACAGTTTGGGATTAATATCCACACAGCAGCAGGGAGCTTGGAGTGGGTGGGGTTTGCAGTTCCTACCTTCTTCTGGCGGTTTCGGCAGAACAAGACGACGAGCACCAGCAGCAGGATGATGCCCATGCCAACGATGAGCAAGGGGATGTTTGAGGCGAGGGTCACGATCAGGAGCATTGTTCTCATCTGGGACGCTGAGTCATCATCAATGGTCGCCGTCTAGGTAGAAGAGAGAAAACAGTGCTGAGTTATGGTTCCCTTATTGGAACAGGTTTGGTTCAGTTTGTGTTGAGTAAGACGGGGGTGGGGTTCCTCACCTCATTGACGAACATGATGGGGAAAATGGTCTCGTTGATGTATCTGGTTTTGCTGCAGATAGAGAGAGAGAGAGAGAGAGACTGTGAGAGACTCTAAGGTCAGGGAGAACATCTGGCTCAACATGTGGCTGTAATGGGGACAGTGTGTGGTAACAGTGAAGTGAAGTAGGTCACAGTTCAACAAAGTTTGACTTACGGGAAGCCTGAGACTCTCTTCATGATGATATTGAGCTGGGCTCGCTTACAGGCACGAATGGGAACTCCTGTGGTCTAAAAAAAAAAATGATAAAAGAGAGATAAAGATATTAATATCAAGTACAAAGCCATGTGTGAATCTTGGTACAGATTTCACATGTTGGATAATCTAGAGATGCTTCAGGTTTCTGCTTTTTAAGAAACAAATTCCTTAAATTTGATAAAGTTTTTAACAAACCCTTATTTATTTAGACCCTTTAATGTTGTTTCTACAACTCATGATCAAAACAATCCCTGTCATTTTGACAACAGCGTCATAAGACCGAGCTTCCACACAGACCAACGTGGCTCTAATCTGCTGGGATATTAAATATTAGCTGTACCGGCTGCAGGTCCAAGTACGTCTCGTGTTCTTCCTTGTTGGGGTTGAGCCCGTCGATGGCATTGATGTACTTGGGGTCCGCTTGATAAAAGTGGGGGAAAGACACCACGATGGGAGCGCCTGGAGGGGGAAACAAGAAATGATCGAGACAGTCAGTGTCTGTGTAAACAACGAGGGCTGGAGTGAGGGGCGTCGTCTGGTGCAGAACGCGCCCCATAGGCAGAGGCTACAGTCCTCGCTGCAGTCGGCCCTGGTTCGAAGCCAGCATCAGACGACCCCTTATTGCATGTCATTCCCCCTCTCTCTGCCTCCCCATTTCCTGTCTCTCTCCACTACACTATCAAATAAAGGCAAAAAATATACTTAAAAAAAAGATGACAGAAGAAGAAACGTGAGATAAGATAAAACCATCTGGTGTTTTGTTTGTCAGGCAGATAAGCAGAAGTTTCAGTAACTGATATAGTGCTGTAGATAGAGGAAGAATGTGTGTTTCAGGTTATATTGAGCCTCAACAGCGATAAGATGATGAACCAAAAGAGAAAATCACTTCTTCTGCAGCACTGTACGTCCTGGTGTTAGCCCACCCTCCTTTATATTTATACTTGTGTGTGCTTAGTCAATGTATTTCACATACACCTCACCAAAATAATAGTCCCCATTCTAATTTAAGTTAAATTAAGTTACTTAGGAGGCAAATAAAAAGTGAAAATCATTTTGAGCACCAAGAAGAAAACACAATCAAACCACTCTTAAAGTCAGTCTATTAAAGTGTCCATTGAAATTTCTGTAAATGTCCCATTTTGTCTGACAGGCTGATGATAGATTTTTTTTCCACTGCATTACTGGAAATAGTAATAATTGTTATAATAAAAGCCAAAATCACCAGCTGTTTTTCAGCCCACGTGCTCCTGTGATTTTAAAGTAAACCTCTAAAGTTAAAACTTTTCAGTCTCGCACATTTCAACAGCTCAGTGTAAAATTCTGCAATAGATCACCAGTGTATCTGGAAACCAATACCAGGAAAAAAAGAGAAAGTAGTGGATCAATACTTAAAGTCTAAATCCTGTGATTTTATGTTGTAAAAAATCCCATCTAGAGATGATTAGTTAATTGAGAAACTCATTTTATCCCCCTGATAATATCAAACTTCATGTTAACTACAAAAACAGCAGCGTCCTGAGGTGACAGTAGCATAATCGCTCGATGATACTACAATGACTCCATGTGTCCGACAAACTGGAGATTGCCTTATCAGAGCAATCATGCTCTACTCGATGACCACCATAAAATACTCCAGCAGTTAATTATTGAGCCCTGTATTGAGTAAAATCTGGCATGCTCAAACAGAGGGAGCGAGGCGGCAGGCCAGGGGCCGTGGTGGCTGACTGAAAGGACATTTCTGTGGGGTTAAAACAAGGGGGGAAACTGTGTCATGGGACTGGTTTGGAGGTGGGTGGCGGTGATTAACTGGGTCAGGCTCTATGGTTACAGAGGGGGCTCAGGGTAGGGGTGGAGGGGTGAAGTGGGCGGTGTCCCTACCTTCTCGACAAACGCTGACTTTAAGCACCCCGGTGCCGAGACAGTCTCCAGCTGGCACACAGAAGCCGGCGTTAGAGGGGTTGTCTTTGGGACTCATGAGGACGTCACTCGGGGGTGCGAAGCGGTACGCCTGAATGCCTTTCACGTCCACGTCCTCCACATAGGCCAGATGAATGGACCTGAGGAGAGACAGCAGCTCAGTGGTCACTTTTGGGAATCATTTCTGAAGAGGAACAACTGAAGAGGTCTAAATGAAGAGAAAGGGAGCAGTTCATGTCATCCTCTCAACCGTTTCTCTTCTATACACGCTAAGGTGTGTTAAGGTCAAACTCTGGACTCCCCCACATGTGTCCTGCATTCATCGTCAGCCTTATCAGAGGTCGTAATAACCACAACTCAGGATCTTATCAGTGAATTTACAAGAACATTATGAATTACTCAGTCGTCATTTCCCTGACTTACACCTCATGGAGTTGTGGTCCCCACCCTGCTGGGACGCTTTGACTATAAACAAATGTTCACCCACACAAGCACATGTGCATACCTGCAGAGATCAGCAGCAAAGATGTAGAGGAGCTCGTTCCTGTTTATCAGAGGGTGGAAGACGGCGCCATCTGTCCCGTTGATCATGTTGCTCTGATTGGAGGACCACCATGACATCTTCCTATTGTTCATTTAAAAAAAAAAAACATGATACATTAGGGTTTGGTGCTACTTTAGCACAATTTAGTCACTCTGAACATCTTGTTTAGAGTGACCAACAGGTTAACACCCAAAATGCCTTTAGTTGACTCATCATTACTCATGTGAGAAAGGATTCAAATCTTGATGAGAGGGAAACTGAAAGTACTGGATGTTTTTGTGAATGTTTGTGCATTAAAAACAAAAAGGACTACGCAGATGTCAAAATAAATGCAGATTAACTAAGTGACCAAATGCAGCAAGTGTGATTTTGAGGTCAAGGTAAAACATTATCCAATATCTCTATAAAGTGTGTAGTACAATTCAATGTTAATCATTTTACATGAACCAGATTTATTTTGTGACCCTTTGGAGTGGTTGGATCACCTGACTGTTTATGAAGTACATAAAATGGCCTCCACCTAAAAACACTATAAAAATAAATTACTACAGTGAGCATAACTTGCCCCTGTTAATGCCCTTGTAAGTAGGACTCTGAATACAGGATTTGTATTTGTAATGGAGAGGATTTACACTGCTGTACTGGTACTTTTACTGAGGGAAAGGATCTGAACTTGTTCCTCTACTGGATTCAACCTACACATGTGGATCACATTCAAAGTACAAAGTCACTTCGGATGTACAAACACAACCTTTTGCAATTCTGCTCCCCCTGCAGCCAGGGAGCAAAGGCTTTCTCCTCTGTCATATGTAACAAAAATAAAATGTGCATATGAGGGCTGGGGGGAGGAAGTGGACAAGACAAGTGTTTTACCACCGCTGAAGAGAGCACAATAGACAGAGGACCCTGCCTGACATGAACCATTACCTCAGGCCGTTCCACGTGTCGATCTTGCCATAATCCAAATAGTTCTCCTCGCCAGTGTGGAACACAAACTCTCCTTCATGAGTGCCATTTTTCTGTGGAAAACAACACAGGGTTCAGAGCTTCTGTGACTGACAGATGTTGAGGATACAGCAGAGAGGCACTGAGTCAGAAACAAGTGTTTATGTCTGCTGACAAAGGACCATGGGAACTGTGAAAGAAATACGGCTTTGTATTTGGCATTAAATACCGCCCCTCAGCGTTTTCTCACCCAAGTCTTACACAATAAGGGTTTAGTAATCAATTGAAGACTCTTGGGCGTTTTATCACATCAACTGTTGTGACCTAAGAGAAAATTACACTAATGTTTTCAAAGTCTTTGCATTTAGGGCTGTAACTCCTCACAACTTTTAAATTTCTATAAAGTGTCAGGTAACCGTTTCTCAGAGGCCAAGCTGCTGTTTTCTCTGACCGAACTGTTCAAATCCTGTGGATATATTTAGTTCATCGTTACATGACAAAGAAAAGCACTGAATCATCACATTTGGAGGGCGGGAATTGTGGTTATTTGGCAATTTGGAAAATGACTGAAACAAGTAATCATTTCACAGAATAGTTTGTTTGGATAGTCAAGACAGACTGATTGTTTTTGCCTGGTTCAAAATGCATTCCTCAGCATCACAAGGCTAATGCTGCAGACGTTGCCCTATAAACAGGAAGTACAACCATCCTCCATCAGCATGTAGCCGATATCACTTCTTGCACAGTACAACCACAAGCTTCCTCTTGTCCTGTTGTCCCAGTAACTGTTAACATCAAAGACCCAAGAAGTATCTAAAGGTTTTTCTTGAGCCACTCGCCTCCACAACCACGCCACAGCTTACCTTCCACATCAACCCAAAGTATTCATCCACGTCAGGCTTCAAGGAGTGGATCTTTGAGAGGAGAGGGTGTTTGTATCCCCACAGGACCTCATGCACAGTGCGGGTTATAAACATCTCGATGCCAATGCTGTTCATGTATATGGATATCGCTTGTCTAAGAAAGAAGTTGTAGGTCCTCAGCTCGTTCATCACCGCCTGAGGAAAAAACATAATGAGTTACGTAGTGCGGTAAAGAATTGCCGGCTTGTTTGTCTTGGCTCGACTGGACTGGAGTTCGTGCGGTCAAACTGTCACAATAGATTTTAGAGGACAATATCTTTGACTTTGTGATCGGAATAAGAGTTGACAAAAAAAAACACACACACGCCACTCAAGTGACTAAAAGCCACAACTGCTGGACCAGATGGACCATGCCTTACCACAAAGGGGATGTTGACGGTCCTTACGATGTCAACCTCGGGGTCACCTGCAGACTTCTCAGGCACAAAGACAAAACTTTTGGGGTTGAGGGCGTAAACCTTGGTGCCGTTCTCCAGGAAAGTTACATTCTCCCTCGGCCTGTACTCCCTGGTGTGGAAAGGGCATCGGTCAGTTAGTCCAGATGTCTTTTGTTTTGATTTCACAAAATCAACCCAGATGACTTTCAGAAATATGGCCGAAAAGGCTCATGAAATCCAGTTTCCTTTTCCATCACGATATATGTTCACAGCTGCATCCATGCTCCCAAACACTGTCTAAATATCAGACCTACCTGTACGTATAAGGTCCGATCTGTTTTACAGCTGGCTTCCCGCCTTTCAAGAACTCTTCTGGATTGGTCACATTGAAGAAGTAATACTCCATATAAACAGGTGGTGGTGGATTCTTCCATGACTCAAACATTTGGCTCTTCTCCGTCAAAGTAATTTCCTGTCAGGAAAAGAAGAAGAAAAAAAAAATCAATTGCACATTTATATTGAGAAACAGCAATAATAAAAAAAAAAAAGATCAACATGGCCCACAACATTTGTGAAGCAATGTTTTATTCACATTTAGGCACTTTAAAAGACTTCCTTATTCTGAATGAGGGCCCATCTGTGAGCACACATGGCACTTTTTCCGCAATGAGTTGGTGCCAGGCCAAGACCCTGAAACCCAGAGGGCCGCAGAGAAAAAAAGTCCCAGGAAAAGAAAACAAACAAACAGAAAAAAAAACCTGAGGACAGGCAGAAAGTCTGAGCAAAAGAACTGCACAGTTTTTGACCTCAGCAAGCCAAGACAGGAATCTGTCTGTGGGCTACTAGTCAGCCCATGCAATCTGGAGATGTGATGCAATAACAGTAATACATGACATCTGTGCAGCTGTGGGCGTCAGACCACATGTACAACAACAACAGGTAAAGACCAGAGCACCTCCTCAAAAAGAATCATGGTTTCACAGACATTTTTTGATGCAATCATGTGGAGAGACATAAATCTACAAACCAAAGTCGGCGCAACTGTAAGCCTGGCTTCTGCATGTCTGAACATGAGAAATCAGTAACCAGGCCGTCCAAGTGTACAAGGAAAACAGCAAAAGCTGGAGATGTTTGTTGACCAGGAAAACAAGAGAGCTTTTTTTTTCTAACCTAGAGAGTATTTTTAAAACTTGGGGAGAAGAGAAATGACCCACTTCCTTTCATGTATTTTAAATGACGAGGTCCTTCAAAAAAAAAAACAGCCACCTCCCCGAGTGCAGTGAGGTGCACCGGAGGAGAGAGGCCTCATATCGTCATCGAGTCTCAGAGGCAAATCAGACATTGAGAAGACGTAGCTTTTAAGGTGTGGCGCTCACTTCCTGTTTAAGTTTCAACCTCCGTTATTTAAGTGTGCTTTAACCTACACAGTGGTTTTGTGGGTTTTGTTGCACGACCCCACTTTAGAAAAACCACAGTAGACATCAGTAAGGGCAACGAACATACCCGTTTTGATATCGTCACTGCATGGCAACGGTGAGATGGTTCAACTAACCGAAGATAAACATCCGATTCAAACACTGATCTGGGCATGTGATTATATAACATAGTTCCTCATACTTTGGGCATGTTACAAAAACAATATGACTGGTTCAGGGCATCAGCCATTTTTTCCCCAATTCATCTGATAATTGTTTAGTCCGCAACTGTCCTTTTTTTGGTCTGATAATCAAGAATTACTAATGTTGCATTGCCTCATTTCAGATTTAGCCCACGAGATCATCAGTCGTGGTGACACTCTGATTAATCAGTTTCAGTTTTACGTCACAGCCGTGTGACTTCTTTGAAAAATGTCTCCTGGAGCATCAAAGAAAGTCTGAAAAGGAACTTATTTAAGACGTGAAACTCTCCTGGGCCTCAGCGATTCTGCATTTTAATTAAGAGCTGGATTGAGAGGAGTGGCCATCAAGGAGCCAGCGCACTGTAGGACGTACAGAAAACACAATACTAAGCCAGCAGAATTCATTTCTTTTGTTGTCCTTGTAAAAACAAAATGCCAACTATCACTTCTGAAACAGGCTTCACGTCTCTGATCCGACCCCTTCTCCCCCCTGCCTGCAGTGTTTGGGAAACAACCAAAATGACCGTGGCCTGCTTGAAACCCTGTGTTTGCCAACCTTGAACAAAAGGTTTTTCAAAAAAAGATCCTTCCAAGTTAAATGACAACTGTTTATCTCTCTGAAAATAAAAACCTTGATATATCGCAAAAAGTGAGGGACAACACAGAGAGGACTCTCAGTGTGATCGAAATACAAGCGTTTACTTTCAGCTGGTGAAAAGTGCTGAGTTTAACTAAACAAAGACGACAGGGTGACCCAAGCCTTAGCCACACAGCTTCAGGCAGAGCTTAGGTGTGGTGTGACAAGATCCTGTTTTCAGCCACAAAAGGGAGAAGAAACACAGAGGAAAAATACTTTACGAGTCAATTTCACTTTAAAGTTGCGCATGAATGGCACAATTTCAAATGAACACATGGTGTGTTTGACCAGCCCGCAGCCTTGTTCTTAAACGCCTCTTGCTCAACCAGCCCCACTACCTTGAAAAGTCTCCTCTCCCGAGCGGAGGCAGAGAGAGGAGTGGCACGAGGGGGAGGTTTTTTTTTCTACAGAACCAGTCGGGATAGGCAGTGGCTGAGAAGACGACAACAACAAGGCACAATGAGATTGCTCCCAGGCTAAAATCCTGCCCCGGAGGCCAAGGAGTCTGACAAATTCCTTGCATGACTTTTTTTTTTCCTTCTTCTGTTGTTTCTCTCCACGCCCAGCTCAGCAGACATACAGAGTCTGTGTCCTGGAGGTAGGTTTGACTTGTCCCAAACAACCAGGCTACATCATTATTACAGTGGAGCCACATTCAACATCAGATTAGGTAGATTTTAGAAGTCAGTTCAGCATGTCGGCTTCTGCCTAATTCAATGGGAAGTCTGTGGCGAAAGAGGATTAGCTATGCTGTCATTTCGTGTAATCGCCAGCCACATCAGAATTGCGTTCCCCCGTTGATGAACTTTGACTAACTCTCTTAAATTGGATCCCCTGGGACGCTGCCGTGATTCAGGATGAGAGAAAAATGAGACCCAAGACCTAAATTTAACTCCAGGAGGGGAAAAGCGTGTCAATGAGGCAGCTGTTTGTGAGTCTCCTACTTGGACAAATAGTGTGTCCTCTTTTCCTGAATTTTTCCTTTTTTCCTTTCCTTTTCCCTCTTCAAATAAAATAAATAAATAAAAAACAAAAAAAGGGATAGGTGCAGGAAGGAAGAAGGAAGGGGGGTGACTTTTAAAGAACATATTATGAGCTGTACCAAGCATCCGACAGTAGTGGCAGTGATTCATGTCTGTAAGAGGAATGCGAGGTATTTGAAAAGGGGAAGACAGCAGTGATGGGTCCGCAGGGTGGGATGGGGTGTCAGCTGCCAACAACCCCCACCACCCCCATCCCATCCCATCACCTACGTCTGAAAACAAGAAAAACATATCATAATTCAAACACCCCTTGTGTACAATAACGCTTTCCCTCAAGTTGATGGGACCGCAAAGCCAAGAATAACACCAAACTGATATTCACACTTGAACGCCACCTTGAGCCGTATGTTGGGCCGATCCTGAGGGTGAGGGTGAACCCGCTGTTTCTGTGCAAATTCATCCCAAGTCAGAAATAAATGTTTAGCCTCACCGCTTTCCATAATGTCAACATTATTGTTAAATCATTGCAACCCCATGTATTTATGATTTAACATTTTTGTTAAATCATTGCAACCCCCCACAGCTGCACCC